>JAHWFP010003463.1:28444-51191 GCA_023313725.1 Lithobius niger
GGCTTGAAAGTGCCGCCCCCCCCCCCTCATTTTCCCCCCCAAAATGTTAGCCAACGGTTTTGCTACATTCACCCAAACCAATCTAGGCTAATGTTGCAAAAGCTACAGGCGTATATAGAAAAGTTATTTAATTTTGATGACCGTATATAGGCTATTGCTGGCTAACCAAACAGTCGGGGAGTTGCGATTGTTCCACCCCGTCCCCCTCGCCCTGTAAAACTGCCTCTACGTCAGTTATTACTTGTCAAGAAGTACTGTTACTGATTCAGCCATTTTAACATAAAAACTGGCTAGAACATTGGATTTTAAAGGTACATGTCTCTCGGTTGGTTTTCCTGTATGGCTCACTTTTGCAATTTTAGTTCAGACGCGAGAAAATGTGCAAAGGCATTCATTTTTTGGTTTTTCTCCTCGTGAGAAACGGTGTTCTACATTCAATCTAACCTATGAAAATGTTGCAAAAGCTATTTCAGTGCCTGTAGCACTTTCGAATTTCCCGTATCCCCTCCCTGCCTGGCGAAATTGGAGCCAAGGCATCTGATCTAGCCTAAGCTAACTTAACCTAACAACACGACCACAAGAAATAAACATAATAAAACAGTGCAATACGCCACACCTTTTGGGTGCCGTATAATACATTATTTTTTTTTACGTTTATTTGTTTTTAGGTTTGCTATCCTACGTTAGTTTAGGTCAGGTGCCATGGCTCCAGTTTCACCAGGCAGGATGCGAGTCATGTGGGAACTAATTTCACAGGGCCTTATCGTGCGGGACATTTGTACACAATGTGTTTGTATTACATTCTACAGTATAAGGCCATTTTTATTTTTAAAAACTTTTGAATTATTCGGGTTTTGCGTTCGTTCGTACTTACGATAGGTGAAATTGCAGTACGCGAACATTCGTTAATGAGTCTGCTTCGATTTGTACTGCTAAGAGTGACTGGTGTGACAATTCAAACTTTTAGAACGATTAGCAAGAATTTGTTGCTCACCAGCCTCTCGGAGGGAGAGGGGGAAGCAAGGGGAGTCCCTGGGGGGGGGGTATCCGGAGGAAGCTCTGTAGCTATTTCGATTTGTACTACTAAGAACTACTTGTATGTAAAAGTTTCAAGCTTTTTGCTCGATGTGCATGATTACCCTAAATTATGGCCCTAACAGCTTTACTATATGAGCACACGATGGCTGCTTATACATGGCGGATATCTGCAAGGTAAACGACGCAGCCGGCATGCATGATGCATACCCCTGTTTTGAAACGCTTTGGACTTCTTTCTTGGCGGGCACTATAGTGCAGTATTAAATTTTGGCTTATGGCGAAACAGGAGTACAGAAACCGCCGTATGTAACGTTTCGTTTGGGGTGACTAGAGGTTAATGTACCGATGTTTCTACCACAGGAAAATTTTTATTTTATTATTTTTGTTCTATTTACGTTTTTAGTGTCAGGTCTGAAGGTGCCTGTGTAACAAGTTATTTTCTTCTTGTAAGAATAACTCGTACCTTTTTTCTAACTGCGTTTATTTGTCAGCAGTATGAATTGTTTTGCATGTGAATTGTGCAAAAAAGGGATTTCGTTTTATCATAATTGCTTATTGGTGTTTGACCAGTTAACTGTGTGACATGTTAGTTATGTCCGGCGAATGTTGGTGACGTATGTCACGTATATTAACTAACATTGTGGGAGTTGTGCCTTTGTTGGACTTGGTCCAATTGTTGTTGTTGGCGACTTTTTTTTGTATTCTTGTTTCTGGTTCTTCTGGCCGATAAGGCGAAACGTGGTTAAGCTGTTTTACAGCTAAACCTGGGCCTTATCAAGACCAATAAATGTCCTTGTTGTCCATCACTGCCTCTTCTCTTCCGACTCCCACGCCTCTCTGAGTCTGTGACTCTCAAAAATAAAAGCTCAGTTTAGTTCAAGTTTATCCCGCAATGTTTTTTTTAATGTTATTTTATGGTGATGACTTGACTGTTGGAGTCAGGGGGGGGGGGGGGAGAGGGGGTGAAATAGCGCCGTCATTTGGCGCGGTACGTTCCTATAACAAAAGTCAACAACTTTCCCCATCAAAAACCGATTTTTATTTATTTATTTTATTTGTATTTTTTGGTTGGTGGCGGTGGTCGCCTGTCGGACTGGACCCCCCGGGCATTATGCCAAACTTTAAATAAATTCATTTTGCAAGTAATGTGTAATTAAGACTGCACCGTCTTGGGGTGCCCTGGGATGCTTAGGACTAAACAACGTCCTCGATATGTAACACCCTGGGATGAATATTAAGGGAAGTCATTTTCATTTTCAACAAGTTTGTTAACCTGTATGCGAAGAATTGAGATTAAAGAAACTAACTTTGATGAAGCATGCGCATTCACATGGCAGACACAATCACACGTTTATTGCGCCCGTCCAGAGTTGTTCACATTGCCATTGCCATGTTTTTTCTCAGCAATTTTAACACGATAAACTCGAGAAGGCAAGAAGGCAAGGAGAAGAAGGATGCCAAACTGGAACTAAGCAGTCGTTCGCAGTACCTGTTATAGAAATTAGGTGGGTGTCACTGAAGTCAAGAGGGAAGAAGGATTTACAGTGGTAAGGGAGATGCGCTGATTGAGTGAACGAAGAGAACGAAAATCAGCGTTTGTTAGCCAGTATTCGCAAAATTGTGATTAAAGAAACTTAATTTTGATGAAGCATGGACATACACATGTGAGATGGGGGCTAAACTGGAAATAAGTAGTTGTTCACAGTCCCCGTTATAGAAATTCGGCGTCACCACGCTGTCACTGCAGGCAAGAAGGCAAGAGGGAAGAAGGTTTTATGGTGCTAAGGGAGACGTGCTGATTGAGTGAGCGAAGTGAACCAAAATCAGCGTTTGTTAGCCTGTATGCACAAAATAGTGATTAAAGAATCGTACTTTGATGAAGCCTGGACAATATGCACGCCCAAAAAAAAACCCACTTGTTTATTACACCCGTCCAAAGGACGGGCTTCCTCTAGTGGTTTTATTATCAACCCATTGACACTTTAAATGACACAAAGTGTTCCCTTTTAGAGAAATACCTCAATTCTATGGTTAATGATAACTACCCTGTTGCCATTTTGGGAGGTTTTAATATAGAGGGGAATCATGGATGTATGTTAGTCATGGATTTTCACAGCTTGTTGATTTCTTACTAACGGTAATAAACCACTTTATCTCCTTTTTTCCCCCCATTACCATCTGGTCTGTTTTTACATATACATTCTACCCCACCTTTCTCTAACAGCGAGATTCTGCTACAAGTTACTGTCGCGTTCTCATTGGCTGCCAGTTGCCTTGAAATTAAGGAACCTTGTACTCGACACCACTACCCTAGTACAAACTTTGACAGGGCTCGCACTTGTTTGTCGCATGTCCTCTGGTTTCAAATTCTTTGTGATCCACCTAACGTTGACTCCATGTGGGGTAAGTTCCACTCATGAGTAAGTTTCACTCATGAGAGAAAAATGGGAAATTCCGTTTCGAGCTTGGTGAACATGCCGAAGCACTCAACAATGTTAAGCAGCACACAATTCCGAACTACAAAATTCTCCTCTTGAGCGACCCACATTTCACTGCAGTTGATATTCGAAATGCAATGGGTTGTGTTGCACCCAGCAGAGGTGATGGCACCAATGACATGCCATCTATAATTTATTTTCTCCAGGCAGATAGATATACTTGCCGAACCTCTCTTTCGTATTTATTGTCGTTCAATGGATGAAAGAGTTCTCCCTTGTGAGTGGCTGGCTCCTAATGTCACGTCCGTTGAAAAAAAAAAGTGATCCTTCCTTACCTGGAAATTTATCCGCCGATTGTCGCATCTTTGGAAAAATTCTCGGGAAGATTGTCTTTGACCACCTACAATCCATCACTGCCTTTAAAAATAAGTTTGGGTTTCTGCCTGGCAGATTTCCTGATGTCCAATTGTTTGTGCTGCGTTGTTTTCTCGACTAGGGCTATGACGAGCATAGCACTGTCCACAAAATTTATCTTTTTGCTAGAGCATTTGACAATGTCTCCAACAAAAAGTTGCCTTTTTGGCTGTACTACCTGGGTATTCGGGCATTGGATTACATGGCAAATTGGACATCCTTGACAAATCAGAATGAGAAGGTTAAGATAGAGAGTGCTTACTCTACCTTTGCTGCTGTCCTCAATGGTTTACCTCAGGGTAGTGTTCTCGGGCCCCTCCTTTGTGTAACGTTTATCAATACTCTGAGGGAGTGTTCTCGAAAGTTCGTTTGTTTGCAGATAATTTCAAGTATTCTCAGGAGCAACAGTCCTTTTCTTTGCAGATAATTCCAAAGACAGCCAAACTGGTAAATGTGTTGGTGACATGGCTTTCTTACAGGAAACCTCAATTCGAATCTGTGAGGGGTCATTTGACTGGCAGCTCCCTCTGGGACATGACAACTGTCTTGTTATGGCAGTTGGCACTGATCCTGAACCTGGGTACCCTCTAGAAAACCATTGTTAAACAGGCTAGTGACCAGGGAGTCACTCTAAATGGCTTATTAGATTTTTTCCAATCACTGCGAAATTTGCTGCCTTAGGCTACAGTAAATGTCACGTCATAGTCAAAGGTTTTCCACAAAGTGAGTCTTCAACACTCATTAGAGTCTTCAAAATGTATATCAGGCATGGTATGGAGTATTCTTCGATGATGTCGTCTCCTGACTTAAAAAACAACGTTAATTTAATGGAAGCAGCCCAGAGGAAGTTCACTAAACGTCTACCAGGTATGCAACATAAATCGCACCTAGATCATCTGCGGGTCTTGTCAAGTGAAAGTCTGGAGTTACGCAGGATCAAATGAGATCTCATAACGAGTTTCAAGTTATTGAAGTGTGGCTTGTACCCGGGTGATGGTGGTGCGATCATCGGGACAGTTATGAAACCCAAAACGAAGAGCCATGAATGACAGCTCGATTGGGCTAGATCACGTTCAAACCTCAGCTACTCCTCGTTCCTGCCCAGATTTAGGCAAGTATGGAATTTATTCCCAAATAATTCTACCACTTTTAAACTTAGACTTGAGGGTGTCAACCTAGAGAGATTTTGCACTGTGTTTTGATTTTTGTTTCCGTGTGTTTTAGGGCTTTGTGTAAGAGGCTAGCATTTCTGGCCAGCACCAGCCTTTTCCATGCTATTCTTCATTGAATTACCATTATTATTATTATTAAAAATAAAGGAAGAAAGTAATTATTAAAAAAATTCTAAATTTGGCGTTCCACAGGGATCTGTATTGGGACCATTGCTCTTCCTGATTTATTCAAATGACATCAAATAATATTAAAAACAAATCTCTTTCTTTTCGCAGATGATACTATTATGATTTCAATACATTTTAACTATAAAGAAATGATAAATAATCTACAAGATGACTTAAACCAATTAAATGACTGGTTTACTTGAAAACGAACTATTCATTAGTAAAGAGAAAACAGTACAAATGAATATCAAAGTACCAAAAATGAAAAAAACTGTAGAAACTTCAATTATAAAACATTATGGAAACTGTGAAAATTTAAATGAAGATAAGAAAAATACAAAATGTAAGAAGGAATGTGTAAAATTGGAGCTAAAAGAAGCAACAAATTATTTAGGAATGAAAATAGATACAAATTGGAATTTTAAAGCACATATACTTTTAGTAAGACAAAATATTAGAAAAAATTTACCTAAGATTTATGCAGTGAGAAATATATTGGATAAAAAAAATATAAAAAAATCTTGTATGAAGCATGGATAGGGAGTATTTTAAGATATGGTATAGAACTATATGGGTTTGCTTCAGAGTATTTAATTGAAAGATTGCAAAGAATTCAAAACAAAATAATTAAAGTGTTATTTGGGAATGGGAAAACTAAAACAAAAGAAATATACAAAGAAATGAAGATGATGAAAATAATAGAACTGCGAAATTATATAATAATTACAAAAAATTATTATTCAAATATAAGCAAAACAAAAAATGAACTCAGAGGGAATAGATTAAGATTAATTACACCAAAATACATACTGCCAAGATGGAATGACGTGTATGGAAAAAGAAATAAAAAATGGTATATACCAGATATTTTCAATAAAATGTCAGATAAACTCATGAATTATTGCACTATAAAAGATTTAAAGGTGAACTTAAAAGATGAAATTTGTCTAAAACAATGTTTTCAAAATAAACATATAAATTATATAATGATAGAATAAATATAAGATGATGAGACATTGAATATTGTTTAAAATGTGTGTATTAATAGTGTGACATGTTGAATGATTAAATAACAATGAATATGATGTATTTTTTGAAGTTCATTCAAGCTGTCTTCGAACAGCTCGAGCGTACAATGCAAGTATTGTATTGCTATAAAAAGTTATTATTATATGTTATGAAAGTTCTTTGCTGTAAGGATAGTTCCTGCATAGAATTCCTTGGGTGTTTTGTCGCCATCTGTAAGTGTGTTCAAGCACTTGTTAACCTTATGCCTTTTTTAAAATGTCAGATTTTTGTGCTAATTAGCATGCTTTCGCTTTTTTATCACTATTTTTATGCTAGTAAATTTTTTTGCATACCTTTTTACAATCACTTATGGAGTGCCTGTAATTTTTAGTATTTTTTAGTGTTTCAGATTTTTGTACTCCTTGGTTTATTTGTACTGCTTTCAGTCTTTTATCACTATATTTATGCTAGTCAATTTTTTGACACACCTTTGTACAAACTCTTATGGAGTGCCTTTTATTTTTAGTATTTTTTAGGGTTTCAAATTTTTTAATGTGTGGACTGTCTGAAATGGGGACATTTCCCTGCCTGCTCCAATTCACTGTAAGCGGTGATTAACTTACTTTTTAATTTCAATTTTAAATTTCAAAACATGAAACAGAACAAGAATTCACTTTATTCGTCGAAGCTCTGTCAGACAATGCTTCGGCCAGTCACGTGAGTTGTTGCTCAGGTGGTTAGCACAAGTGGGCATCGGCTGTAGAGCAGCTGTTCATTGGCTTGATGGCCTCATTGCCTCGTGGCGTAATGGCAATAATAAATATGAAAGAATCGACAACTGAGCTGATACACTGAATCGCTTTAATTTGCGTGCTCCGGTGATCTCCATGTGGATCCTCGGTAACACAGGACCCTCCCCGCACACATTGAACTGCATGTTTGCTTTATTGAGTGCAGAAACTTGATAAGGCCACTAAAAATTAATTATGTGGTTGTCGGGAGTGGTACTAAAATAATAGAATCGATCAGGCGGTGTTTTTTTTATGTCTTATTCGTATTTTTCAAATGCGGGCGATGGCTTTTTATTTACCAAACAAAACGAAATCAGTAGCTTACATTTTGTTGTGGAGTGCAATATCTATGGTTTAACCCCAGGATCAGCGTTGAAAAGTTATACATTTGATAAAAGTCATTCTTTAGATCTAAGTTTTTAGTTGTGACATGCCTCTGAACGATCCTTAAATTAGTTTCGAGGCGATCATGTGAATGGATTATAGAGCTGATGTAGTCATCGGCTCCAGAAAATGTTTGGTGAAAGTGCTGATACGTGTTTGGTACTTTTTTTTAAGACAATGTCATAAAAAACGTTTCATGCACTAAGAAAAACCCATGCGTGCGTTCCTGAGAACCACTTAATTATTTTTTAGTGGCCTAACCCGGATTAGCCTGGAGCTCGAAATTTACTTTTCCCTTTAACCCAAGCTTTTTTTGATTGATTACATTCAGTTCGTCTGTAACCGGTTTTGGTTTACATTTTTTCATCGGAAATATCAGACATTTGAAACTGCTATAATGACGTAGGGGCTCAACAATTCGCTCCTTTTTTTTTTTAATAGCAAACTTAGTAGGTGTGACAAGGTTTAGGATGAGTCATGCTGACAGCAATATTCAAAAGTCTCTTGGGAAACCAAAAAAGCCAAAAAATTTTGCTTTCACAGCGCTTGTATAATTAATTGTATAGTTAATATTGATTTTGTTGTCATTATTACCAACCCCAACTCCAAAAGTCAGAGCAGTGTTAAAAGAGGTACAGAAACTGATTCGGATTATAATCAAATCTCTATCGCGGAAAGTGGTCCAAGCCATACTCTTTGCTGTCGCTTGTTGATAGCTTTCCATGCAAGTCTTACGCCGGGTTTACGCAACCTCTCGCTTTTGCATTCTCGCAGCTAGAAGCTAGAAATTACCTGAAATTCCAACATGGCGGCAGTTTTATGTCTGCCGCCTCGCAACGAAAACAGCAAATAACGTGAGTTCAGAAGCGTTTGGGAAAATTGTTTCGTCATGAGGAATTCTTTATATTATTGGCACGGATTATAAGACTGCAAGTATTTACTCAAACGATGTCGGATTTAGCTAATCCATTTAGCGTTGTTACCATGGCAATGTCACCTTTGCCATCGCGATTGAGTTCTAGCTGCGAGAATGCAAAGGTGAGTCGCTGCATAAACGCGCCCTTAGGCTTCGTATATAAATCTAATTTAGACGCGTAAGCGTGATAGCGTGACGCCCTGTGCTTGAAACAAGCGTTTGTCCCGTGCTCACTTTTTGCAAAGTTCAAAGCAGCGAGTAGCAATGCTTCGTTTGGCACGTGCAGCTCGTACCAGCAACTTAGCACGCAGGGAATCACTCTTCTTAATGTCACCACGCTAGACAGGTCGGGGATGGACGTTCCATTTATAAATGATGTGTGCACGAGCTTGCTCACAAGTTGGCAACAACTTAAGCTCATTTTACAGGTATTGCTCTAGAGATGTGCCATTTTCATAAGGCTTCTTCTAATTGGTCAAGTGGTTCAAGGACCTCTAAACGACCAAATTGATTGTTTTACATTGTTTAAAACATTGTTATTATGCAACAATGAACATTAAATAAACCCATGCGTTTGCAAGGAGATACTGCAGTACTAATAAGAAATACTACTAATCATATGAAAAAACGTGACTGCTGTCCTCAAAATGTAACGAAAGCCAACAACAACAACAAAAAAAATGAAATGGACCAGACAGCTAGATTGGTGTTTCCATCTCATAATTGATAAGAAAAAAAAATCGATTTTATCAATTTGGACCAAAAATATCTGATATCTACCCCAAAACAAAACTTGTTAACGATTCCCGCAAAGATTTTCGACCGTGTGAAGTCGTGATATCAAACGCCAAGCTCTTTCGCCAAACTAATCCCACCGACTAAGACTTCAAACGATAAATAAAATAATTGAAAATTGCGCAGTATGCAAATTGTTTATATTTCATTTAATCTTCGAACTATTACTCGGTGGGATTAGCTTTGCGAAAGAGCTTGGCGTTTGATATCACCACTTCACATGGCCGAAAAGCTTGGCGGGAATACTTAACAAGTTTTGTTTTGGGGTATAGATACATTTTTTTTACAATCTGCGCTTAGAGATTACGAATAATACTTTAAACGCAAACAATAGCAAAGTAAAGCTTAAATGTCAGAGATTGAATATCTAGGCCAATTTCTACTGTTAAATGTGAAAAGTTTATATCTTACCCTTTCAAAGTATTTTTCAGCGATGACTATCCAAACAGTCAAAAAACCTAAAATAAAAAAAAACGTGCAAATGTAAATTGGAATTAAAAAAAAATACACAAAAAACCAGCTTGGTCGGTATACCTTTACGCAACAAAAGCTCCTTAGCTACCATTTTTGCTGCTGTTTCTTTTAATCTTCTATTGTTTACACCATTACGCACTATCGTTTCATTAGTCTGCTGGGACTCGCATTCCAACTGCCAAACCATCTCTCCACCAAATCACTGATAGTGTGGGCGTGCCTAACTCGAAACAGAGTGTTTACACTCTGTCTTACTATACTTTGTTCTTTTTTTTATGTAGTTTTTCTCTGTTGGTTTCTTTACGTATTGTATTATTTTTAATCGCCTACACTTGGGTAGCTAATTTTTCTTTCCCCTCTTAAGAGAGCGTTTACAAATTACGTAAACCTTTTCTCTTTCTTTGCTTCTTTCGGGGGGAGGGGGGGGGGGCTATCCCTCCCGAATGTCATTTGCGTCAACGGCCAATCTTGCTTGTTGATTGTCACCATCTTGATGGTGTTTGCCGCCATCAAATGAGCGATAATTCTGTCCTCCCGTCCGGGAATTTTAAATTTTTGCAGGAGGTACAGATGTATGACAAGATCTAGATTTGGGGTTTGTTTAACATCTTCGTAATGTGTGGCGCAGTTGCAACCCTGACCACTGCACTGTGACTAAGGTTGGCGCTAATGACCTCGTTGTCGAAGCGCCGTTAAGTCTTAATCCCCCCCCCCACCCACTTTTCTCTAGCAATTTAGCCTCCGTCCACGCTTGTAACACTTGGCATTTCCTCCATCCTGAAAATAACATTCTGTTTATTCCGCCGACCCAACCAACCAATTGTATACACTTTTTGGATAAATTTGTTTTTACACTTTGTACTTAGTACCAATAGGCGTAATGACCAGAGATTTTGAAAAAAAAAATTTCAAGTTTTTTTTACATAGTTATAGTAAAATAATTCAGCTAAAAGAGTTTACCAAATAAATTAGAAAAAAATCAGTAAAATACAGGGTGTAACAAAAATGTATGTCACAACTCTCAGGGTGTATTCCATGATCAAAGATAACACTAAAAAGTCCTATAAACATGGGTCCGGAAATGTGCCCGTCTGTAGTTACAGCCCCCTAAAGTTAAAGGTAAAACGTTGAAATTTTCCCGAGTTATCACATCTAATGTTTCCAACCACTACAATTGGCATATCCTTTTTGCAATTTCATTACTACATAATGTAAATGTTAATTTGATGTCCCAAAAACTTTAGATGGAGCCATATGGAGGTAGGGAGGGTGGGGGGACAGGCAAAGTGGCTGGGACAGGGGGGGGGGAGTACTTCTTTAGCAGCTTTACTGAAACAAACGTTGCGTCACCATGCAAAGCACCAGACATTCCAATTTGGTGTTTGTAATGTTGGCGATGTAATGTTTGTTTCAGTAAAGACAATGAAGTTCGAAGTCTGCTCCCCTCCCCCCCTGTAGGCTACTGCCCCTTCTGCAACGTTTTGAGACCTCATAATAACATTAACTTAAAGCAGTGTAATTGCAAGAATGTTGTAGCCTTCTAACCCAACTCAATAGATGTTAGGAGGCTACATCATTCTTGCAATTACAGTTGGAAGGATTAGGTGGAAAGTTATGAAGGATTTCACCTATTTACCCCTAACTTTGGGGAGCTGTAACTAAAGACGGGTGCATGTTTATAGGACTTTTTAGTCTTATTTTTTATCATAGAAATCACCCTGAAAGTTGTGACATACATTTCGAATACACCCTGTATAATTTACCAAAAATTGATGTTAACGATAGAGTTCGTCATACTGCCCTCCTTCCCCTCTCTTTTGCCCAGCGTATATTTACTCAACCCTCCAAGCGTTACGTAATTTATGAATGCTCCAACCCGTTCGGATACAATAGGTCACTACTGTTCCACCTTTGTATAATTAGTAACATCTGCACCAGCCGTTTCAGGCCACGTGTGTGAGAAATACGTCATAGGTAGAAAGTGGCACTAAAATTATAGTTTACAAAGAGAAACGTATAAATATTTCTGAAACCAACTTTCATAACATATCCTTGCCATCTCTGAGTATTTGACTTTCACAAACGGTAAGGCTCGTTAAAATATTTAATGAAAATATCGGAGACCATTTCCGATATCATAATCGATTCGTTAAAGAACAGGAAAAAGTCACAAATGTGGTGTTAAGAGTATGTCAGTAGTGAGTAGGTTCCATGGCTTGTCCAATAGATTAACTTATTATTTATTATTAAGACACACGCTAGTGAGTCATCCGCCAAGATTAGTGTCACACCCGTCAACGATAGCATTAACAACATCTGGCCTGTTCAGATCTACATAATAATCCTGGAGGCCGGCAAAAAGGAAGACTAAAAGGAAAACCGGAAGGACAACAATCACTTTAATCGCTTCTCATTGTTTTCGTGCACATGCAATGTCTTTGCTACGGTGCCTAACAATTCCTGGTGCACGTGCTAAGGATTGAAAACTATCGTCCAAACCGTTGATTGTTGATGGGTAAAATGAAAGAATCCATGAAGAAAGAAGGGCCTTAGGGTTTCGGGCAGATGACCAGGAGTGGTTAATGCTCGTTAAACCCTTTGAACCATTTTTCTTTTTGAAAGAATCCATGTTTCACCTAAATGCGTATACTTTTAAACCAAACTAAGCTACGTTGTTAATTGGCAGCTGGAAACGATGTAATGGCTTATTTAATTCGCAGATGAAGGCTTTCACAGCTGAGCTGAATTGTTTCAAAGTGGACAACAGCAATCACTGCTGAGCACGAGGCTGATCATTGCTATCTTGCTGTCATTTCTTGTTTCGGTGTCCACTATGGGATGCTTTACGCGTGCCACCGTTTCATCCAATTGCCTCCCACGTGGGGTGGTCAAAGGGTGCCGTATATAGGGTGGTTTTGAAGTTCTGTAAGACGACCAGGCGTTTTTGGAATGTGGGTAGTAGGGTCTAGTTAGAGCCTGGTTTCCTATGGTCAGCAAGGTTATTCGGTGCCGTTGCAGTAAGTAGCTTAAGTAGAGTAGAGCGCATGGAATGTACAGATCCTTTTGGCTCTCGTTGTGAGTAAAAAAAAACAATGAGCCATTGTTCTCCCAGAAAAGGAAAATGCCAAAGCAGCCGTGCTAAAGTTTCAACTTTTGTTCTACGAAAGCTTATTTAATATTTATTGACTTTTCACAGAAAAAATTTTTCATGCAAAGATGATGGTTCAGCGCTCACATTCTTTAAACGGTGCATCCTGTGATTTCAGCCACTGGATGCGCAGATTCAGTGACTGAGGCCAACAAAAATCACCGTTTGTCAGCCAGTGTGCGCAAAAATTGGACTGAAGAAATTTTAATCCGTGAAAGCGTTTTTTAGCCAGTGTATGCGAAAATGGGAGTGGCAGTGGGGAGGTGGGAGTGGGGAGTGGGGAGTGGGGAGTGGAAGTTAGGGGGTTGGGAGTAGGGAGTAGGGAGTGGGAGTGAGGGGGTTGGGAGTGGGGAGTCGGAGTGGGGCCGGGAGGGGGGGGAGTGGGTCTGTAAACTTAATTCATGACCGGCCCCGTCCGTAGCACGGGCTTCCTCTAGTAAAATATATATGAGCGTGGCGACCACTAGAGACGTGTATCTTTTACAGCTAAGGCACTTTGGCCGTTTTCAAGCATCTGAGGATAAATAACAATGCGGCAGAAAAGACTCAAACTTCGTTTGATCAGGAGACTTCAGTCGTTGACCTGATAACATAAAAGCACTGTTAGTAACACAGCTTAACGTTTTCTTGTTGAAAAAACTATGTAAATAACGTTGACATTCGGCTGATCAAGACACTCGCTAGTGTGTCGTCCGCCAAGATTAACGATAACATCCAGATAAAATATATATGTGAGCATGGCGACCACTAGGCACATTGTGTCTTTACAGCTAAGGTAGTTTGAATGTTTTCAGCCATCTAAGGATAAATAACAATGCGACAGAAAAGGCTGAAACTTGTTTGATTGGGAGACTTTGGTTGCCTGACAACATAAAAGTCACTATTAATGACACAGCTTACCGTTTAAGCTGAATAACGTGGATATTTGCCTAATCACTGGCTACTACTACTAGCTAACGTCATTTTTGTTTCACGAAAGTAAATTCTTCCATGCGGTGAATAAAGCTTGTTCTTAGCTCATTTTACAGGTATTGCCATGTAGATGTGTTCTTTTCATAAGGCCTCGTCTAATTGGTGAAGTGATTCAGGAGTTGGGGACTTCTAAAGTACCAAATTGATTGTTTTACATTGTTTTAAACATTGTTATTATGCAACATTGCCAATCGACAAACGCCAGCTGTAAGACGTAGACTGAAGAAAAAAAGCGTTTTGGTTTGTGAGTTAGTAAAGGCGGTAGCCTTTACTGTTAAGGTTTGACCTCGGTCTCCCATTTTATAGCCGAAATGTCGATGCTTAATTTCTCTGGCATCATTCAATATTTTCCGCTGAAATTTGGTATATGAGCTTTGTGGGACTTGCCGAACACGTGTCCCAACTTTTATTAATTTCCGAGTTATCATAGCGGAGATCTGGCCTTGAGCTGGAATCGTGTTTAATTTTTTTTTTTTGGCTTTTCGTACTTTATTGGCACGACACGTTTCTGCTACGCTCTCTACAGATCAAACTATTTGTCCTATAAAGCTGGTTCTTAGCTCATTTTACAGGTATGGCTCTGTAGATGTGCCCTTTGCATAAGGCCTTTTCTAATTGGTCAAGTGGTTCAGAGGTTGTGGAGCTCTAAACGACCAGATTGATTGTTTTACATTGTTTTAAACATTGTTATTATGCAACAATGCCAAGACGTAGACTGAAGATTTAATCATTTGTTTCTATATTAGTTGCGCAAACCGTAATTGATAAAGATACAAAACATTAAAACAAGCCAATAAACGGCATGGTACGCTAAAGTCGCACGAAACAAAAACTATCACGTTTGATGCTTAAGGTAAGGTTTAACTAAAGTCGAAACAGCAAAGGGGCACAAATAAACTTTCCTGTAAGGTTCAAGATTTTACAGTGTTGCTGTGCTGTTTACTCCACGTGAAACCTTACTGCTGTATACAACCATTACACACGTAAACACAATTAAAGCCAGAGCTCAAATTTCAAAAATTTTTATGACCAAATAAACGAAGAATAATCTAAGGCTCGATAGGCTCTACTTTCTTGACTGAATTTGCTCAGTGTTTTTCAGTCACATCGTCAACTTCCCATTCATCACTCTATTGATGATACATACATAATTTTTCAAGATTTTCAAGCACTTTTCCAGGCATGGAATTTCATTATTACTTTCAAGGACATTTCTTGGATTTCAAGGACTCACACGAATTACCTGTCGAGCTGTGCTAAGCACATAAGACGATTAGTTTTTATACAATTTCCGGCGACGTCGTTTAGCTAATCATTAGCGGATCTACCATGTGCAAAAGAAAAAATGGTAAAAGCAATTGTATACAGCAGTAAGGTTTCACGTGTACTAAACAGCACAGCAACACTGCAAAATCTTGAACCTTACAGGAAAGTTTATTTGTGCCCCTTTGCTGTTTTGACTTCAGTTAAACCTTACCTTAAGCATCAAATGAGATAGTTTTTGTTTTCTATTCGATAGTTTCGTTTGTACAAGCAGCTCTTGAGCAATGTTTCATAACAGTACAAATCATTAAAACAATGCCAATCTAACATCATAATTTGCTAGCGGGGAAAGCGATGAGGAGGAGCATTTGAGGATATGGCCAAACACCTCTGCACCATTGTTGCAATAAAGGGCAGTGTTATCGCATTGTTGCTGAACCATCATCGAACATATTTGTACAACAACGATTTGCATTGTTAGTCACCGAGACATTGTTGTGGATAGTATAACGAGCCATTGTTGGCAGGGTTGGTAGGGCTTCGTCGGTCAGATGACCGGGTGCGGTTAACGCTCGCTAAAACCCTTTGACCCGCATCCAGGAAAATTAGTAACAGATGTAGTTTTCAAGGAAATATTGACCAAGTAAAATTCACTCGGTGCGGTAAGTACATCAATACCATCACCTCTGGTATGGTGCACACACTTGAGAAAAGCAACACAAATCATAAAAAAAAAAAACAATTCTCTACTCAACGCCCGAACTTAGTTCGGGTTTAGTTCGAGTGACTGGGCAAACACCTCTGTGCCCTCTGTTGCCGCCACTGCGGATAATTGCGTTGCCAAAACTAAGCCTGAGTGAGGTTGCTGAGGTTGCGGTGGTACCGTCTGGTGGTGGATATTGGATAGGCGTAGTGTAGCGTAGTTATAGTTTTTTGTATTACTCCCTCCTCGAGTGGCCCGGTGATGCAAATGGTTTTTGGTGGGCGGGTTGCATCGGATGGGAAGAGATTGGCGTTACGTGGTGGCGAGGTGGGGTTGGGGTTGGCGGCCAGCTTGCATAAGAGAGAAGAGAATGGCGCAACATGGCTGGGCCCCGTATTTTTTTTGTGTGGGAGGGGGGTTTGCATTCCTCCTGCTGCTGTAATCTGGTGGCGAAGAGATTGTATTGTAATGTGGTGGTGAAACGTTTTACTCGTAGTGACGCTTAATTGTAATTAATTCGGCATAGTTATTTCCCCGGCCACAGTTTCTTGCCGTTTCCCGAAAAGATTGCTCAAGGCTGGGAGATTTGCATGATTGTTGGGGGAAGGGTAGAGAGCGGAGGACAGAGACGGCCAGTAGGGAAAAGATCTGTGTGTGGGGTGACCCAGAAGTAGAAGAGACTAGAGTAACCTATCTCTCTGTCCAACATAGACAGAGATCAGCGGAGGGTAGAGAGAGAGGGTGGGAGGGGGAGAAATAGCAGGTGGCCGATAGGATTAAAAAAGTATTTTGTAGGATACGTAACTTAGTAGGGGAAGAGACGAACCTTGGTCACGGTGCTTAGTTATTAAGGCCTGTAGTTTTCGGGCTTTTGTGACCACACATTTGCTTCTCCCCGAACTTTGTTCGAGCTTTCCACTAGTCAGCAAATAATGCTAATCAGCAAATGTCAAGTCAGCTGAACATTTAATAAATCAAATAAATACAGATGCAAATCTATTTACGTTGCCTTTTGGTCTGTTTTAAATAAATCCGTGCGTTTGCGAGGAGATACTGCAATACTAATAAGAAATACTAATCATGCAAAAAATAAAGGTGACTGCTGCACTCAATATATGTATAACGGAAGCCAAAAAAAAAAAGAAATGTACCAGAAAACTAGATTGGTGTTTCTATCTCAGAATTGCTAAAAAGAAAATGGATTTCATCATTTGGACGAAAAAGAAATATATCTACCCGAAAACAAAACTTGTTAAGAATTCCTGCCAAGCTTTTCGGCCGTGTGAAGTCGTGATATCAAACGCCAAACCCTTTCGCCAAGCTAATCCCAACGATTACGATTTTAAAAGTTAAATAAAATAATTCAAAATTGCGCAGTAAGCAATTTTTATATATTTCATTTAACCTTCGAACTATTACTCTGTGAGATTGGCTTGGCGAAAGAACTGAGCGTTTGATATAACGACTTCATATGGCCGAAAAGCTTGGCGGGAATCCTTAACTAGGGGGGAGATTGTTATTATTCAAAGCGCAGACTGTACAAAACGCAGCGACAACTTAACAAAAGTTGGAATGATGTAGACACAAGTCATTGTGTGCGCACTTACCCAAATTAAGGCCTGTCCTACAAATTTATTTTAAAATATGGTGGGTGAGAGATACTTTGCTGTATTCTTCGTACTAATTTACTTGCATCCTACGCCGAATCCGATTCCCGTATTTACGTCTTGGACCTAAATTCGCCCTTTACTCGTTGGTTTATTATGGCTAGTTACGTTGAGTGTAGGACCGACAAAGATAAAAGCGCTGACTGCGAGCGAGGCACGGAGCTTTACTCCCAGTCTGCCTTGATCGTTTGTATCGTATTGTCAGTTTACTTAACGCATTGTGACGTCATTCTCGGCTAATTATACGGTAAGAAAGAAATTCCTTTAATAGCAAAAACTTGATTGGTTCCTTCACTTTCTGGATTACGATTATCACGATTATCATTTTATCGCTTGGCTCACGCTGTTACGAATGCTAGCGAAAACAACAACAACAAAACAAGTAGACGTTCACTTGCGTAAAGAGTTTATGAGATTGGATCACTATACAGGGTGTCCCAAAAGTCCCAGAACACCCTAACAAATTGTTAAGGGGTAGAAAGAAAATAGTGAAACTCTGGCAATGTAAGTTTGGTTAAAGGATCTACCTTTTCGTACAACCGGCATTACTCCTGCTCACCTTGGTGGGCCCCAGGGGCCCCAACTCAGAAATTTTCAATGGAATAGGGGGGGGGGGGAGGGAGATAAACGAATACCTTATTTGAATGGTCTTCATTAAGCGAGTAAAGTGCCACGACGATAGCTTCGATACGATGAGCCCATCCAAAATGATAGCCGATCAAACATTAGAATTTCCTCTGCATCCCTATGTCTTACTCAGGCTAAAGACGTCGCAAAGGGACGTAAGTGGCAGTAAAATGCTTCGTTCAATTTAGTTGGTTCACACCTACAACGTCTTTTGCGGTTTGAAACCCAGAGTGTGGGGTGTGGGCCTTACTGTCCCAGTCCCCCCCCCCCCGTTCCAGGAGGGGCCCGAGGCCCACACTCTTGGCTTCAAACCGCAAAAAACATGGGTGTAATCCAACTAAATTGAACGAAGCATTTTACTGCCACCTACGTCCTTTTACGACGTCTTTAGCCTGAGTAAAACATAGGGATGCAGAGGAAATTCCTAATGTTTGACCGGCTGCCATTTTGGATGGACTCATCGTATCGAAGCTATCGTTGCGGCACTTTACTCGCTTAATGAAGACATTTCAAATAAGGTATTCCTTTACCTCCCATTCCATTAAAAATTTCTGAGTTGGGGTCCCCAAAGGGGGGGGGGGGCAGGCGTCATGCTGGTTGTACGAAAAGGTACATCTTTTAAGCAAACTTACTTTGCTAGAGTTTCACTATTTTCTTTCAACCCCTTAAAAAGTTGTGAGGATGTTTTGGGACTTTTGGGGCAACCTGTATTTTAAAAAAGAGTAAGGGTGTAAATGTAAGGCGTGGAGACCAATCTCATATGAAGAAAAAGAAATCGCAACTAGTGGTTAACAAAGACCACTGCCTTGCGTTATTTTTGCTGTTCCCATAGGGTGTAAACACACTTCTGCAGCTCTCAAGAAAACGTCTGTAAATCTAATTTTTGTGCACACAGGTAAACAGTGGTGTTGGAAAATACCTTTTGCTAATATGGGGTGGTTGTAACTAGAAGTACGTGAGCCAGAAATACATACGTAAGCGGCAAATCATTGTTGCATTATTTCTGGGCCAGTCATCCTACAGTTGACTATAATGCTTAATTTAATTAATACCTTGTCTTGAATTTCGCTACTTATTATTACTTATTATCTATCGTTACTGCGTTGTGGAAAACCTTTTATGAGTTCAGACTAGCAGTGATTGAAACACATACGGTACAAAGTCTTTTCGTGTTTGGACGTCTTCCACTGTTACACTTCAGAGGTTTAAATCACAAGCCCGTAACCTAACCCGTTTTTTATTTACTCGTCATGCAATGCCACCAGTGGGAGATCTAGGATTTCCTGAAGGGGGAGGGTTGCTGCTGCAATGCCATTTCAATGCCAGCGCTAGCAAGCTTCCCGTTGGGTCTTGAGCAGGACCTCCTGAAACTTTTACATTTCAACCCTTTTTACTGCCTTTTCCGGCTTCTGGAGTCCATGCTTGTAGACAAGTTTAGGCCACAAACCGCTGTCGTCACTCGCTGTTGTCAAAATATTCATTCAGCAGCACCCTCCCCCCTCCCTAATCCAACGAACATGGGGACTAACGACCACATCTAATTACCACATAAATAGCTATGCTCTCTCATCTTTTTTTTTAGAAATGCTCTTTAATTTGTGATATCTATGCTCATCACTTTTAAAGAATTATCTATATTCTGTATGGATGCTTCCTTTAAAGCAGTGACCACCTTAGAGCAGAGGTGCAAAACTTTCTTAATCTGTTTGAAAAGGAGCAGCTGAAAGCAATTCGGGTCATCTGCCCGACTAAGTTTCACAGACGAAGTGTAGAAACAGGCAAGTTACAAGTTCACCTTGGAGGTCAACGGGAGGCATGTTTTTATCATCCAACACAAGGTTGCTTTAGAATTCTTTTAAGAAAACCTTGGCTTATTCTTCACAGTTGACCACAATGTTACCATCACCAAATAGTGGTGGAATGGAGCATAATCCACCACACTTTTTTTTAGTAAAATTATGTAACTTAATGTAATAATTATAATTGTAATGGGTTGTCTGGTTTCCTACATGGATAACTGTTATTTCCTCGTCAATTTCTAAATCTTTAACCAACTCGGATTATTAACGTTTACATTCATTACAAACCAGACGATTTTCTAAGGAGTGATTAGATTTATATCTTCGGAGTATCTTCAGCTTTTTACATTTTATCTTGGAAATAGTCTTTATAATACTACTTAACCGACCTTCAGGCATGTCATATTCAACTGACAGATCCAAACACACTGCATCATACATAATTGTAAAAAAAAAAAACGGTTGTGCATTAAATTCACATTACTGACACAGAGCACACAAAAGAGCAGTTTGTGTCTCGTGAAATCTACCAAAAATTGTTAAAGTTGTACGATTTGTCGTCCTATTATTTGGAGACAGGTATACTGGATGAATACAAAAAGTGACCACGTTATGACTCCTAAGCCCCAAATGCTTAATAACAGAAACCCCACAATAAGGCCTATCACTGTCTTCTATAACTAAATCAAGACTATCCGCTCGTGTAGGTCCCCCAACTAAATGTGTCACGCCCAGATCAGTTAGACATTCAAAAAATACGTTACTATTACTATGATTATAGCCGTCCCAGTCAATGAAAAATATTTGTAGTCTCCAATAGCAATGAAATGATATGTTACAAATGGATGAACTAAGTCGCAGATACATCCTTGTGACATCGTCCTGATCATACTCGTCGGGAATATAGCCAAGGAAAAACCGATTTCAATAACGAAGACACAGATTCCACACCACAACCATCTCTAGTTAGTTTAAAACAGATCCAACCAAAATCAAAACTGTATAAGAGAAACCGCCAAGTTTCCAAAAAGGGTCGGCCTTCGAAAGTAGTGATATCATTCAACGAGGGAAAACTGCCAAAGTTAATCCTGTTAGCCAAGTTAATCGCGCTGACTAATAGTTCGAAAATTAAATGAAAACTGGAAGATTGCTACTTGTGGTAGCAATCTTCAAGGTTTCATTTAACGTTTAAAGTATTATTCGGCGCGATTAACTTGGCTAATAGGATTAACCTAGACGGCCTTTCCCTCGTTGAATGATATCACTACTTTCAAAGGCCGACCCTTTTTGGAAACTTGGGGGCTTCTCTTATACCAGTTTTGGTTTTGGGTGGATATCACAACTTTCATAGGACTGTGAATTTACAAAAGGTAACACGGTCTTATCGTCACCTCTTAACTTTTTTCTGGAAGAATTTTATGTCTATAAATTTCCTCATTCATAATTTTAACATTTGCGATTCCCAATTAGCCGTTACATCAGCCTAGTTGACACAGTTTGGTTTATTGTACATCCATGCTCCAATGCTTAAGTTTGTTCAATCGCTTTTTTGAGCACACTGGCTAACAAACGCTGATTTTCGTTTGCTTCGCTCACTCAATCAGCGCATCGCCCCCCCCCCCCCCAAGTGCTCCTTCTGAGGTAAATGTGAATTACGCAATGAAGCAATTGCTCACTCAATCACAATTACTCATCTACTTGACCGATCGTCTACTTGACGACGCCACACTAGCGTGTGTAAAGATAAACCAGCAAACTTGGCACACTAAAACACACTTCTTTAAAAAAAAATTACTTCTTTCCCTACTTGATTGGACCCTATGCTCACGATCTACATTTTGTTTCCAACTCGTTTTGCAATGAAAGACTCCTAGTCTCTTAGTGGGATTTGTTGTTTTTATGATCGGGATTAATATTTATTACGGGGCCCTGGTCCGAAGCCCCAAAGAGAAACTAGAAACAATAATATAATGAGCCGATAATGAGCCGCCTCTTTGCAGCAACAATGTATTCTGACAATTAAGTATTGAAACGATCCGCGTATAACACTTAATCATGTTATGATAGACTGTTGGATGACAATACAAACAATGTTTACAAAAAAAATTTTGCATTTACGCGCTATTTCACATCCGCGTGCTTCTAGCTGCAACACCCATTTTAGAAAAAGGTACTTTTCCGTAGTACTCTTTGCCTGTGTGTCAAAATTGAGATTTGTGAACTTTCCCTAACGAGCTGTAAACGTGCCTTTATACCCTATGAGAATTACCATGGAAGCCTTGTCCTTAGCTAGCCAGTAACACGAATCAACGTTATTGAGTGTACTTTTTCTTCTAAAAGAGACGTTCCCACACTTTAATGTTGAAATTTTCTTCGTTACTGGACCCAAGACACCAGATTCCAACGATTTTCAAAGATTTCTACCGAATGGGAAATTTACACCAGTAGGCTGAAATCAGGTATAAGGTCGTTACAGTTAAAGACACAGTCTGCTAGGGGCCGCCTTTCCACTTGGCGTCGACACTCTAACGTGTGTCTAGGTGTCAGTCCCTATTGCAGTTAAGAGACTGAACAATCTAGCTGAACAATCTCTTCTGACAATGCTATTAGGAAACCTCCAACTTTCGTTTTCGGGGTGTGAATCTGTCAGTCACGATTGAGTAACAAATATATGCCCTTATACTCTTGTGCAATAAACCCCTGATTGGGACTACTTCAAGCCTATGACATAATTTAGGTCAAGATGGTCTTACAATTTGGTGCATGCAGTTGTTGGGGTAGACGAGCATTAATCTGCCCCTAAACCACCGATAATTTATTGGTAGGCAACAATGGTAACAATGGATGGCAACTAATCTCACCTATCATATCCCTCTGTATACAGGGTGTTCGGAAATTGGTGTCAAATATTTTGAGGGTCCGTTGTGTGATCAAAGATAAGAAGAAAAAGTCCTATAAACATGGGTCCGG
>JAHWFP010003465.1:0-10289 GCA_023313725.1 Lithobius niger
AGAATTTATAGAGTTTGGGGAAATTCTTGCTGATACTAAGGAAGGTGTGTACAAAGTACCGTGCAAGGGATGTAGTCCAATGTATATCGGAGAGACGAGGGAAGACGCAAGGACAAGACTGGTGCCTGATGATGACAGTAATATTGCTGTCGAAAATTAGCAAGACTGCGTGAGTGTCTTCTATATGAAATTGTGCCAATTGCTATGGTACTGAATTCCATACCCTGACATACTCCTAATCATGAAGACAAATTAACTACCGTAAACGTTGATTAAACGCGCATGGGCTTATACAGTTAATTTGGCAAAAAATAGGGGGGGGGGGGCCCTTAAAATCAAGCATTACCAATTTTTTGACTTTTTTGGACATCTATTACAGAAAATTTGAAGCTTTTGAATGATCTCTGAAAGGCCAATTTTTACATCCTTTTAATTGCTCTGAAGAAGGGTGAGAGATGCCCAGGACTTGTGCAGGAGCTAAAGGAAAAGTCCACTATTACTACAGGAAGGGAGAAGGGGCCAGTAAAGATAGCAAGCAGTACTATCTTTATTCACATCATATAACTTTTCGGTAATTTTTCATGGAAAAACGACAATTTGAGGGGTGGGCTTTAACTCCACTATTTCATGATTTTGACTTTACAGCATTTTAGAGGTGGGCTTTTAATACACGATTTACGGTAAGTGCACAAAAGTGAACATCATGAATGTTTCGTGGAAACCCGAGTGATGTGAGCAAAGCACAGCAAAATTGTTAGAGGCTCAGCCTACGAGCCAAGAAAACATCGTTTTACGGACCTATGACACTTTACTTTAAATGAAGGACCCCTCTGGATGGAGTGGTAGGGTTAAAATTGTTTATAACTCCTGATTACTAAATTGATGTTAGGTTTATTTGTTCTAAGAGTACTTTTGTCAATGTAACTTACTTGTTGCTTGGGAAAAATCCAGTACCTGTCAATTTTTGCATTGTTGTCGCAACGATGCTGCCTTGGACCTTGAGTTCTCAGAGTGTTGTAGCCAGCCAGCTCGGCAACCCCAGCCCGTGCATGCGCGGTTCTCCTTATAAGAATGGCTGCTCGGTGAGCTTGCCATCTTTTTGTCTCAAGCAATCATCTTGGACGGTCGGTCGTTCCTACTTCCTCCTTCGTTCCGAACCTCCTGAATCACTGACGGCTCTGCCTACTTGCCACACCGAAGACATTGTGGCTCCCTACCCGTTGTTGCCCGGTCGGATCCACCCTCCGATGGCCATGCCTCGGTTGCATTCCCCTGTTGCACCTTCATCGGTTGGATCGTAGTGGGAATCTCGACTGGCTGGGCCGTCACCTTTCGTTTCGGTCCCAACGCTTCCACCCCACCGGTGAAGACATCTTGGCTCCTTTCACGTTGCCTCCCGGATCTGATCCACCATTCGAAAGCAAGGACCCCATGGCATCCTATCGTCGCATCCACACCGGTTCGATCTTTTGAGGGTTTCTGCTTCTTCAGCCACCCTTCGTTTCGGCCCCATCAATGAAGATCCGTGGCTCCCTTTCCGCAGTGTCCTGAGTCTTCCACCATTCCAAAGCAAATCTTTGATTGTATATTGCTGACACAACTATGGCTATTCAATTGTCTATGGCATTCTCGTCGCTTTGACCCCCACCTCCGTTTCGACTCCATCAGAGAAGAGCTAAGGGTCGACCGATAGGGATGGGTCGGTTTCATTTTTTTGACTTCGGTTCCGGTTTCGGTTTTCACCCCCAAAAACCCTCGGTTTCGGTTTCGGTATCGGTTTTTGCCACCATCCACCCCAACTAGCTATTTCTATTTTTTTCCCTTTAATACTGGCTTCTAACTCACTCTTTTTTCACTTTCAGCCGCGTGATAGAACATGGGTATAGCAGATGCGCTATTTTCCTCTGTTTTCATTTTAATGACTAGAAGCTTTGTTGTCATTCATACGTAGAAAATAATAATTATTTTAAAAAAATAAGGAAATTTTTGATTTTTCGAATACCGTACGAAAAACTGCCACAAAATCCGAATCGGTTTCGGTTTTCAGTAAAAACCGAAAATTCGGTTTCGGTTTCGGTTATTGACTCATCCCTATACGACCGATGGCAAAATTTTGCCGATTGACCGATGCCGATTTTACGCCGATTTTTAAATCTTATTAATTAGCCGATGCCGATTTTGTGCCTATTTATTAACCTTCCTGACTGGCTGATGCCGATATTTTCCCGATTTCATGACTTAACCAATTGGCCGATGCCGATTGGCGATTGCCGATATTTTCTTTAAACAGAAACTTAACAAATTTTCGTATTTTATTTGAAAAATAAAAAAGTAACCAGTTAGTTACAGCATTATAATCATCTCTACAAACAGCTGAGCCTCCAGAATAACTTACACATTGAGGGCTTACTTAACGATGCTAGAACAAAATTTTGCAAAAAAAAATTTCTTTTCTTTCAATTTTAATTTTCTTTTAAGGCTCAAAGAAATTAATTTAAAAATAAATTAATAAATAAATTATGGCATAAAGCTAATAACATACATTTAATTTGTTGGAAGTTAACACATGTCACGGAAGCACGTGTACGTGCAGACGCTCAAAAAGAACGAACGGAAAAAAAATTTTTCCGAAATATTTTTTTAGCAAAAAAATGCAAATATATTTTATTGTAGGAGTAAAAAAAGTGTATTATTAAAGATTGAGATAGTCAGCATTTCAGTTTTTTAATGCATTTGTTTGTTTTTGAATGAGCTAAATATATGCCAAAGCCCCATGACGCTCCAGCAAGTGGCTGTCGGAAAGACAGGAACACGATATTTAAACAACAGCCAATCTGCGATCTGAGGCTGTGAATAACCTTCACAAATTCGATATTTACTGAGGTACACTTACCATCTAAAGTGCAAAGGTCACGCTTGTGGCTTTAATTCCACAGATCGTCAGCACCGGACGTACATTTTTGCCTCTAAACGTTGCGTTTTGGCTACCGCTGGCCTACCGCTGGCTGTGTAACGGCGGACGCTACGACGGCTTAGGTGCTTGTAACGCCCCCGGTTTCCCTGGTGTACGTGGAGTTTCAGCTTGAGGTTTCTACGGTGTTTACGACGACTTTTTTCGTTATACAACACAGCATGGACACTGTCCCAGCATGGGGGATGAAGCGCCGGTCCTAATTAAAGGGGCCTAACCTTAAACTGTCGGTATCGCTGCCACCAACGGTGGATTTAACTGTTTAAATAGCTAAAATCTAAAAATGGGCTACATATTTAATTTTACACTAAAATACAATTAATCAAGTCTAGCAAACGACTGAAGCTTAAAACTCCTGGTTTTATTTTTGCGACAGAGAATGAAAAACACTTTACATTATAGTTTGCTTCGGAAAAGCTCTTGAAATACAATCAATTAAAAGTAGCAAGTTTGGAATATACAAATTAGTAATTCACACGATTTCAGACCAACAACACTTGTGTTTGGAATAAAGTTTTAAATTTTCACATTAGAAAAAGTAAATCATGAGTGCTCCCGGAGACACCCGCAAGACTTGACAGCCGTAACTGATTAAAGTCTATCTGACAGTATGTTTCTTATGATCAACCGTCCACAGTTATGTTTCTAAGTTTTCCAAGCACAAAAAGATCAACCTCCCTTAGTTCCCTCGAGAACTGTTCTAAGTAATAAAAAGCCCGGCAATTTTACACTTAGGCATCAGTTTGTTTCAATTTGCCTTCCACAAAGATCAAACCGTCATTTAGTTTAAATTAAAAATCCATTTAAAGTAAACTGGAAAAGTTTGGTTTTTAGAAAGAGAACCACTCTGACGTTATGGGGAGAGGAAACCTAAGATGCCGCTACAGGCGTCTCCACCATAATATTCTCTAGCTAGAGAGTTAAGTTAAGTTTTAAACTAAAATTTAGAATATGGGGGTCCTAAACTGAACTTTCAAAAGCTAAACTATAACATACGAACCACCACCATCGTGCCCGGCATGGCATTCTCCGGACATGGCGTCTCCACTCCCGACTGGCGTGACCGGTCTCTAGCTTGAGATCTGTGAGCTGTGCTGACTGAGCTGTAGAGGGATGGCAACTGGGGCTTTTTATGCTGGAGCAGCGGATTTTCTGGACCTTAGCGCGGACGCCGAGGAGAGCTGCGGGGGTCTGATTGGCTGAGGGCCTAGAGAACAATGGAAAGTGGGAGGAGAAGTCGGATGAACAAAGGAACTGGGTGCAGAGCCGTTTGAAGGAGTAGGAACATGTAAAACGGAAAAAGATGGGCCTGTTTTGAGTTTCACTCAATTGAACTTTCGGAAATGGGCCTTTACTTTGTATTATTGGCTACGGATTGAATATTTACATGTCTGCAACGTGATTAGGCTCTTGTTAAAGCTTATTACTTGGCTTTGGGTAATGTCTAGAACATTACTATTAAATTAAACAAGCTTTAACGGTAAACTGTGGTGTTAAACACCACAACTAGTTTTGGCTGGGGAGGGGGGCAAAAATGGGGAATTCGAAGTTTTTGCACAGTTGGACTTTCGGATTTGGTTTGAACAGATCTTTTTAAGAATTCTTTTAGTGTTTAATAGTAGATCAAGCTATTTGTAGGTTTCGGTGGGTCACAGTCAGGTCCAGAGGAGAACTAAAATAAACATATATACACTGAAAAATTCGTGTCCGGTAGAATGCCAGGTCGTAATGCGTTTATACGTTTGGACATATGGTAGCGTTTCTGGGGGTAAAAGAATATAAATAAAGTATAAATGCGGTTAAATAAATTAGCTTAATTGAATGCTATAACGCATTAAGTTACAGAGAACATTTAACGTTTAAAAGTTTAAAGTTAAAATTCGATCGTTGTGGAAATTTTCCATATGGATTGCGGCCGACAAACACAATAAAAAATATCACACTTCAAAATGGTTGTCTGTACAAACCTCATACAATACACTAAGCTAATATGTTTGGGCTTTTTGCCCTAAAAGAAAAGAATAAAATGAAGATACAGAAATACAGAATTTTATAATGGCGGCCATGATGAAAGTGCGATGTAGTTGGTTTTGGTCAATCTTCAAACGTGGTTTATTGGTACTTCCGGGTGGAAAGTTCGGATTTGGGCTTCCCCAAGTATCTTGTATTTGGACAGGCTATTAAACGTCGAAGAGTTTGTGGAAATCGGACCATTATTGCAAAAATGGCCAGATATGCCTCGGCGAGGCATTTGGGTGCCTCGAGAAAAAAAAATTTCATTTTTGGAAAAACAGGCGTTTTTCGGTGGCGCTCGTTTACAGCTGGCAAACATTTTCGTTTGAAATTAAATCATTAATGGTTACGTTAAAAGATAAATACAATAGTATAGGGATTAACATTGCAATTAAAACGTTAAACTACGTTTCGGCTACTGAGGATTTTGTTGTTTGTACCGTTGCTTGTACCGTGATCGTGAATTACACGATCCCATGCAAACAGAGTCGCGCAAATTAGGCCTATATCACGGAAGCGATCGCCGCTTGTTGTTGACCGCGCGCATACGGAATTCGTTTTGTTTCAAATACTAAATAACAACAATCGGTATTCCATCGGCAGACAGTTCGTTTGGCCAGCCGATGCCGATGTTTTTTTTCTTCGTATTTGTTGCGGCCGATGTAAATGCCGATTTATAGGAGGCAATACATAGGCAAGCCAATTGCTCGCCGATGCCTTAAAATTCATGCCATCGGCGCCGATGACGATGCCGATGCCGATCAATCGGTCGACCCTTAGAGAAGACTTCTTTCCCGTCGGATCCCGGGTCTGTTCCACTATTCAAAAGCTTGGCTTCGGATGCTAAACTACGTCCCTGCCAATTATTATGTGGACCCTCCATGGGTTACGCAGCCTTCCCATGAAGTCCGTAACCCACCCAACCGAATTCACCGTGAGCCCCTCCCGCGGGCTCCACCTCCCTTTTTCACGATCCGAAAGCTTGGCTTTGGTTGGAAACGCCAATGTCTGCGCTGGCCCTCCGACCACTTCTCCAGCCGAAGACATGGTTTCCCTCCCCATAGGCTTCCGGGCCTGTTCCACCTTCCGAAAACTCTGCTTAGGCTGTTTTTCCCCCTTAACACCAACAACACCTTCCGTAGTTTCCCTACGCTCCGGCCGAAGACAACGTTGCCGTCATGTACGACCTGTATCACACCCCCTCTACCGTGAGCTTGGCTCCGACGGAGCACCGCTGTTTGTCAACCAATCCTTCCGACACCAGATCTGAACTACCATTTGAAAGATCAACGTTGGCGCTTCTCTTTTTCAATATGAACCGCTCCCGACGTTATGTGCTTTTCCCCGGCCTCCTACCCGAATTCGCCATTTGAAAGCTGAACTCTGACCGTTCCCGTTGTCTGCTACAACCACAACACCAATGGAAGATGACACAACTCCCCTCCCGTGGGCTCCCCGGCCTTTCCCACCATTCGAAAGCCTGGACCTTGCTACGAACTCGATGCACCTAACTACTCACCCCTCCGCATCTTTCGTTTTGGTGAAAAATCTCTGACGAGACAACTACACTCTCCGACCGCCGCACTCAAACCACGCCACACGTGAAGTCCACATCGATTATTTTCTTCTCTTCACCTTTCATTTGAGATGGCTCCTTCAGCTCTCTCGGACGCTCCCGGAACCTCAAACACCTCCGGGCCGCCTCAACATGGCCTACGATCCCGTTTTCGTCCGGCAGGACCCTTCTTCCCGGCCGACGGCTGCTGCCTCTACCTGCGCCCTCTATCCAACCTCAAATGCTCAAGCTGTCCCAGCTTTCGAATCGGAACAATTCTCTAAACAGAACTCCTCTCCCCTCCCCGTATTTGTTTCGCCCTTGTCCCCGCAGCCTGCGATCGATCGTTGACTCTAAAGCTTCTGGGCATTTGAACGATCAAACTCCCACGTGGCAGTCTATCACTCCACGAAACGAAAGCGGTGCCCGCTGATTGGTCATTCACCGGCCTTGGCTCCTCCTTTCTCAACAATTTCCGGCAGGATTACCTCTTTGTCCTGGGAATCCCTTAAGAATTCCTTTCTCTTAAACAATCGCAATCAATCCATTTCCAACCCTTCTAGGAATCGGATCCTGTTTTCACCAAGCTTTCTCCAAAGCCAGTTGCTCAACCAAACCAACACATTGCCTCTTGCGCTTCGAACCGTGCCAGTCGCTACCGCCATCTACCGCCACCTCCCGCAACTACTGCTCCCGCATGCGTAGCGTTCCTCCACTCCAGTTTTTCACACTTGCTACAGTCATGGTGATGACAAAAAACGTCAAAACCCTCGCTGCATGTGAATAAGTTGATATTTACTTCGGAAGAGTGCCCGTAATCGATGATTGTGGTTCCTGCTCGTGCCCCGGTTTGTCAAACCCGAAGAGACTCGACCCCCTCACACGGGTTTGCCAATACCACAGAAAATGTGACTACTACTCAGCACCGTGCCCAATTTGTGTCACCATCCTACACGAGGAATGGAAGGAAATCGCCATCATGCATCTAGCCTCCACATTTCGATCAAAAATCAAAATTTTCAACGTCACGCCATCATCAAAGAATTTAAAAAGAATTCCTCAAAACGACCGAAAATCCTCGTAAGAAACTCAAAATTGCAACCATCGCCAAAGCACCACCGACATCAAGAATAACCCCATCCAGTTCTCCGGTGATTATTTCAACCCCTGTGTCTGCACAATCAACTTTCACAACACCATCATCTGTAACACAGATTGGAACACGAAAAGCTGAACAAACAGATGACGTTTCGAGCCGAGAAAACAAATTTTCCGACCAAGGAAACAAAGTCTTGGATGCAATTGAAGAAGAAAGCCCTTCTTCGCCACCCCAAAAAGAACTTCCACCATTCGAAATCCCCCACGAATCGCCTTGTGCGAACCCGGGAGTAGCATCAACCCCCCGCTCCCCCATTCAAGAAGGGGAATTTCAATTTTTTTTATCCCTGAATAAGGAAACTTCGGATCTAGATAATCGACCTGTGTTTTCCAATCCCACCACGAACACGGGTGAGAATCCGGCCAGTCAAAACACCCCAACAACTTTTTCAACCCAAGATCGAAACTCCGTTGACCAAACCACCAACCAAACGCCACACAAGGATGCCACGATAGGTGAAAACACTCTCAACCTGGACTCAGACCTGCTGATGCCTGCTGATGTCACTGCACCATAAGAAAAACCTTGAGACATAAACTCAAACTCAAGGATAAGTAAAAAAAACCCAGTTGTCAAAAAAACTTCCAAAAGGTTGGAGACTTGATCTCGGCTCTACAAAATCAAAACTCCTCTCTCAAAACAACCCTTGCTTCTGTACAAGAAAAAAATAGTCACCTACTTCAAAACTCTGCAAACTTCATCCTGAGTCAAGCCCTTTCGAGCAGAACCCAAGAACTCATTAAACCGCACTCAGGCAAAAAGCCACCCATCATTCAACTCACCTGGTGCCACATCCCAATAACCTTCACCAAATCCCCAAAACCACATTACAAACCTCCACCAAGATTTCAACATTCACTCATAACCTTGCGTCCCTCAGACCCAAGAACCCCCCTTTTCAGCCACTCTCAAACAACCCTTCTGCTAGGAAGACCGGTTTTGGAACCCGCCTGGGTGGAACCCTTACCATCAGAAGACACTCCCATCACCAAAGGCCACCTTCGACCACCGTGACATGACTCACCACAACAAGCTCACCGAAGCCTGAAAGGCCATGACAAACTCATGCAAAAAATCATGACCTTTTCTCTTATTCCGTATGGCCGTTCGACAACGCTGAAACTTTCGAACTCCGCAAACTCCTGGTCTAACTCATCTCTCAAACCACCAAACATACGACTTGCCATGCGACATGTGCAGATCAAAAGCAAAAGCTTACTCATTCGGTCTACGAAACCACCAAAAACGCTAAAACTCCCCCTTCCCGTCCCCAACTATCTACCGTGCACTCAGCTAGGATTCTCATCCATCGCCTCCTAATCAGGGAAAGAAATTATTCCCTTCCAATTTAATCTTGAGCCCTCTTGCTCATTCAGGTGGAATCAACTTTTTTAATTTCCCTCTCGGACTAAAAAAAAAAGCACGGCAGGCTCTCATCTTCCAAAGTATTTTCTAAGACAACGAACCTAATCAATCGTCTTTTCCGAAAAAAACAAAAACTGTTCAGATGTAAAGTTCTTCACAAAACATTCATCCAATCAATTAGAAACAACATGTTTCCCATTCCACAAATCAAACAAATAATGGACACCCCCAATCTTCAGGTCAGGCACCCCACTGAAACACAATCCAAAAAAAAAAAAGGTGATGACGAAGTAGACTCCATAACTCCATTGGATTAGTCTAATCAGTGCAATAGTGAAGAAAACGCCTCAACAGCCAATCTCACAACGAACAATGCACCACCCAACTTGTGAACACTGTAAACTACTGCAAGTCCTCATGGAATCCAACCACCCAGTCGCACAACAGATATCAAACTGGAACCCTCTAGGACAAATCTCAAAAGCACTCAAGGTAATTCATTTGACCTACCCAGGAATTTTCAATTATTCTCCCTAAAAAAGTTAAATTCAGTCTCCCGAATGAAAATGACAACCCTTGGTCCTGATCATGACAACTGTCAACCTTGCTCACGGACCCAAGGAACAACAAACACTAGCCTCGTAACTCCCAGGGAACTCGCTCATAAGGTGCCCACCACCAACTTGGACGAGGTCAGCCTGTCACTGCAAAAATTGACAGGTATAGGATTTTTCCCAAGCAACAAGAAACTGAAATTTTCCGGCCCGCATGAAGGCCGGCTAAAATTTCTTTCTTTTGCGAGGGGGGGACCGGGCCTCCCATCTTGAATAACTTTACAGACAATTGAGAGAGACAAAAAAAGATGACAAGCTCACGGAGCTGCCATTCTTATAAGGAGGCCTGGCTGGGGTTCCCGAGCTGGCTGGCTACAACACTCTGAGTTTTCAAAGTCCAAGGCAGCATCGTTGAGACAACAATGCGCAAATTGACAGGTATTGTTTTTCCCCCCCCCCCCCCCTCCCCGGCAAAGGAAACAAATTTTAGCCGCTCAGTTTATCGGTTGTTAAAAGTACATTGTGCTTTTTCTAATTTATGCATTTATGGAGTTGTGAAATTTTCTTTTACCCCAGTACTATTTCAGAACGCGTTATTGTATAGCTATATAAATCTGAGCATAATGTCGCAAACTGTTCGTCTCTAGCTCATATGGTTTCCATGATATCCCT
>JAHWFP010003466.1:991-25208 GCA_023313725.1 Lithobius niger
AATGGTAGCTTGGGTGAGGTGTGGAGTGAGGCATAATGGCAGCTTGGCTGGAATAATCTCGCTTGTATTTGTGTTACCGGCATCATGGCGTTTAATGACATCTCGGTTCATGCTGGTTGCTCTTTAACAGCTCGCGAGTGTACTTCCTTTATTACCTTTGTCTCGTGCGTCTGTCCTTATTTTCTACTACGGACGAATCCGGGAACAGTACTTCAAGAATGAATTCCTACTGAAACACAACTGTACGTCGAGGTCGGCCTGGAAAACGTAAGGCTTCAGAAATAACGTTAGACGAAACGAACCCAGACGACTGGGTTGCTATGCGCAAAAAACAATGCCATCTGTATTATTAGGCCAGGTTTACGCAACGACAATTTTCTCGCCTACTAGCTTTTGCTTGGTTAATACTAAATCTTCTGGCTGCTTCTCGCCTTTACCTAAGAATGTGGCTTTCAAGTTGTCTACACGTAGTAACCATGGCAACAACACGTACGCAAATCTCCTCCTCGTATACCTCGCGATACGACGTACGATGCGTGCAACATGACGGCGTCGATTTATGACAACAAGAAAACAATTTTTACTGCTGTACAAGATGACGGACAGATTTCTGAATGCCGGTATTCGACGATTTGTCTTCGATTCGATAACCCCGAAATGGACGCCATGTTGGATTTTGAATTCTCGCTACGAATAGCTATTTATTCTGCCGTCGTTTGATCACTGCTAGAAGCTGTTTTTTCAGCGAGAATAGCAAATTTTGGAAATAACGTGAAATGGCAACAATGTTGTAGCAATGTTTAAAATTACTGTTGCACTTTGTTCTTTATCCGTTTTGTTATTTATAATACATTTAATTTGTTGCCTATTACCACATTCATTTAACAGAAACGGAAAATTAATCGTAAATAAATAACGGTTGCCTAGCGTTCGGCGTTCCGTGAGCGAGAAGGTCACGTTGCGTTTCACTTTAAGTAGTGAAAACACTTGGTGGGAACCTTAACAAATCTTGTTTTGGACAGATTAATTTTTTTTTTAATGTTCTGATCGTGCCAGAAAACGTGCTGTTTTCAATAAAATGATGTAATACTTACTGCAGTTCAAGAACACGTTCTTGCAATTCTTTATTCTCTTGCCTAAGGTCTCCCATTTTATACCACATGCTAATTAGTAGCAAAGAAGTTAGCGTGACAATGGTTAAAATACGGCCAGAATAGCAGCGATGAACACGCATTACCAGCCAATTTGTGAAGAGTAAATATGCAGATGCAGGCCTTCTGCCCTCTCTTTGTGAGCAGTAAATTAAGCTCTATTGTCAATGCACTTCATTTTGCATTGTGATAAAACAGATGTACGTAAACAATTTTGGGTTTGGTTTTAAGGTGGATATTTAATTCCAATCACCAGGTGCTGAATGATTTATGTTTTAATTATCCCCATTCAAATGCTAATGGGCTTCAGCTTGCTGCTTAACTACTAACAGAAAATATTTCACTGAAAAGCCATAAAGTTTTTAACGACGATTTAAAAATAAAATGTTAACTTGTATAACCATTTATGCCTACGGTAAAGCCGTACGAATCTGCCTCAACAACAAAAGTTCGGTCAGCATCCCCGTCTCCAAACCACTTAAATGGCAGTTCTTAATGGCAGTTCTGGCACTGACATGGGCTGCCTTTGAAAATTGACCTGTGTAACACGTGGTGAAGAAATACGCTGTTGCATATATTTATTGTGTAGATCGTGCGAGATGTCGCGTCATAATCCCCTGACCAAGCTTAATTTTAAACGGTTGCCTGTACATAACATTCAAATTACGCTTCAGGCAGTAAACTAGGCAACCGAACAAACCAGGCTCGCCGAGGTTGGTTCGTGAGGGAAACCGGGGCGGGGGGGGGGGGGGCCCGGAGGCTAACACTGCAAGCGAATCGACTTTCTACCAATAATAAACTAGATAGAAACGGGGGGAGGGCGTTGTATTTATTTGCATTAATTCGTTGTGTCAGGTGTTCAAGTTTATGTTGCGTTCTGTGTTATAATTTTATAAATAAGCTTCAGAAATAGTGATTAAAGCTTCAACGTATCGTAACAGCAAGAGCTTAAATAAACTCCTGCTCACTCTTCAAAATAATACTGTCTTGTAGTTTATTGCCATCACGCGAATGGGAGTCGATACGATGACGAATCGTTCTAGTGACGATGTTGGGTTAAAAGTGATACTAATTCGTGACGTGACGTCTGCCAACTGATGACGCCACTTACCGTAGCAATTTGTACCTACTTTTTGCGTAGCATTGTGGACAGTGCCGGAGCAAGGCGTTTGAGCGCCTGGGGCCGGTAGCTTATTGAGCGCGCTGCTTTATCACTATTATACAGCAGATTGCTTCCCAAATCTACCCAAAAATGAACCCATCACGGTACCACAGAGATAATGTCAACACACTGAAAACACACGAATCTGACATGTAGGTTGGCAAGAGAGAAAAATATTTGTCTATTGAAGGATTACAATTGTATTTAGTTTATGACAGAGGTGCCCTCTGATCGGCAAGAAAACTAACAAGAACATGAATTTTGCAAGGGATATTTAATTTTCGGCCCGGAATTTGGACCTCTTCGAAATGAAAATATGAAAATAGTAAAAAAAAATGGGAGCTGCCATATTGGATTATTTTCCAACATGGCGGCTGTGTGAAGTCCACAATTTGTACCAGCTCCAACTTTTTTGAGTGTTTTAACATTTTTATTGTGAACAAGATCCAAATACCGGGCCGAAAATTAAGTATTTGTTGCCAAATTCATGCTCTTGTGAGTTTTTTGGCCAGTCAGAGAGCACTTAATAAACTACTGCTGCAACTCACAAATTAATTTTTCAAGGCCAATTTGCCAAAAAAGCATTTATTAAAGTTCAACAACTTCTTCAATTTTGTTTTTGGAGAGATATGCAGCATTTTCGGCGCCCTTTCCCCATTCGGCGCCCGGGGCGGCCGCCCCCTTCGCCCCCCTCTTGCTCCAGCACTGATTGTGGAAGGTAAAGATGTTTTGTGCTTTGGTCTAGGAGGCCATGGCTAACCTTACTGACCGTAAGAAATCAATTCCTGAAAATGAATGAAACATTAAAAGCCCATGTAACCCATTCACACAAGCCATTATTCGTTTCGTAGTCTATATCTTAAGAAATTGGAATTTAAATTCCTTACATGTGAAGAAGAGACAAAAAAATCAAATGAAACCTCATTTTACGATGGTCCAAAATAATTTCTATAATTAAAAGAAGTTGGTTGGGATCCGTTAAGGCCAATGCGTGCCATTCAGTTGTTATGTGATTACGTTCGACTTTTCACATTTTTAGAATGAATTTTAGGATGAAGTCTTGATCTTAACTACGTTTTTTTTCTTTACCTAATCCACCTTTTCTTCACTGACTCATCATTTTCTGTAATGTTCTCTCCGCTCCACTCCTTTTTATAATTAAAAAAGCAGCACACACAAAAAAATTCACAGGTGGTGATGCTAAACATAGCCCATACGATCAGATATTGTTTTAGAGTCATCATGCCAACTACTTTTTTCGTCGTTTACACAAGACACGAAAAGGGAAAGCTGCTAAGGCAAAAGCAAAGAACTACAAGAACTAATCTCTAGGCTCCAGTAAATACAAGAAGTAAGTAGGAATAGCATGTCTTACAGTTATCAAAATTGGTGTGCACTACAACTCACTCGGAATTATTTACAAACAAAGAGGACTGTCGTCTATCTTATCGGTGTTTTTCCTAGATTGGCTGTCTCTTATCGTTATCGGCCACTTGTTCGTAGGGGAAGGCATGCACCACATTTATATATCACTCAGCAAGACTTTGCTTGCATTTATTTATTAAAAATCATACGAATTTCTGTAGATTATTTAAAAACAAAAATAAAGGATTCTAATATTAAATTTTAAAAACAAAATGTCAATGACAGCTACCTGGCGATGCTAATTTAGAAATTTATATAAAAAAAAGATTTTATTATTGAAGTTTTAGAAAAGCTGATTTCAGTAGATTTAAAACAAAACTAAAAACGAAAATACTGAAGCCTATTTATTAAAGCAAAACTAAAAGGATCTTGAAAAACGAAAGTAACTATCCACCCAAAACCAAACCTGGTAGAAAAACCCGCCAAGTTTCTAAAAACGATCGGCCTTTGAAGGTAGTGATATCATTTTACCAAGGAAAGGCCGCCAAGGTTAATCCTATTAGCCAAGTTAATCGCACCTACTAATAGTTCAAAAGTTAAATGAAAACTAGAAGATTGCTACTTGCTACTTCTTTAACTAGGACTTTGTCTTAGAAATACGAATTTCACTAGATTTACAAAAACAGCACTTTAGCGGCATAGTGTAAAATAAACCAAACAAAATGGCCGACAGCGATACCATTTTGAGACGGGTGACCATAATCCTCCATGGAGGAGGGGTGAGTGAAATACATTACATGATGGAACCCAACTGAAGGGCATTATGGGATGCCCACCACAGTGGGTTGCAAGGGTGAACCTAGCCTACCTAGTAAAAGGCAGACAAAGCCGTGTGCTACATCAAAAGTGATCTACTCTCATGTAAGTACAGTTATTGGACAATGAAATTTAGACAGAAAAATGTTGGCTTCTCTGCTACACTCCTTTATGGATTACTTCCTTCAGGGCGTGAATGGCTGCGAAAGTTTGATTGTTTTATAATATTGCTTTCAGAAAAGACGAATATATACATTTCTTGTCGCCGGTTGGGTGAATGATACACTGTTACGATTAATAAGTACGCTATTAAGTTCGTTTTAGCTGTTAGACGCTCTTGGACAATGAGTCCATTTCTCGCACGCGGGTAAAAATGGTTTAAGGAAGCGACGGTTTTCAGACTGAGCTTTAATGATTTAGTCTGGATAAGGCAAGGCTTGGTGCGGTTTAAACATTGGCGTAATGCACTTTAGTCCTTTGTGGGTGTGAGAAAATAGTGATGGTTTTCACTTTAATGACGTTACTTCGGTAATTAATATTCACTGCCAAAATTTAAGCTGCAAATGAAAATTCCGGACACGTTGGGCTTAGTTTTTCTTTTACCTTTAACTAGTGACTGAACCAGCAGCGGAATCACCGAGTGGGGGTGGGGGGTAAAGAAGGCTTGGGAAATCCCCGCCCTAAACCAACCAAATATATAAGGGGGTAGGGGCTTGCGTTCGTTAAAATCAAATTCGCTTTACGCAAGACAAAGAAGTTAATATTGGAAGCTACAGGAGAAAAAGGCCGTCTGAAAAAGAGCCAAAAGATAAAGAAGCCACGAAAAAAAAAGGCCACGGAAAAACAGCAGGAAACTTAAACTGTTTACTGTTTTCTTCAGTGTTTTGTTTTCATAGGTTGGGTGGGGGGGTGGAATTTAGGCTTAATGACGCGTCGAGATCTAGGTCATTAGCGCCAACCTCAGCCACAGTGCAGTACTCCGGGTTGCCACTGCACCACGCATTACAACGATATTAAACAAACCTAGGTAAGAAATTTCACTAGGAAACGGTTTTTTCATTCTGCTTTTTCTTTCTTCAATTTTTTTCTCAGGTTGTTTTACTTCGGCTATTTTCCTACGGTTATCTCCAGTGTCTTTTTTTTCCACAGCTTTATTTTTTCCTTTGGCTGTTTGTCCATTCCTTTTTCCCTGGCTTTTCTTCCGCTGCAATTTTTCTCTTCGTTTTTTCCCCCTGTTGGCTGTTTTTTCCAGATTTTTTTCCCCCTAGGCTTGTCTTTCCACGGCTTTTTATTCCTAAATTCAACGTTTTTTGAATGCATTTCTTTAAAACCAAACCGCAAAATCGACTTTAAAAACAAAATCAATTTAAAAACTATAATTGCTCTATTTATATTTGTAACTATATGGGGGAATACTTTTAAAGTTAATTTAAGACTTTAAAGATAGGTTTTGTCACGCATAGCGATACTTTTTTTTTTCTGAGACACTGAACAAACCACCACATTTTCTTGGCCTATCCAGATTCCCTAAATAGAGATTTGCAGTTTATGTGATTATAACTGACTTCATTCTCTGTAAAACAAATTTTGTTTTTTCAGTTGCAATAGGAGATATAGTATTGCATTTATTTTGCGGTTATTATTATTATTTGTTTATTGAATTTTATAACTTCGTAATATTTAAGCATTTCCCATAACCAGGCATGATTAATCGATGTATATTTGTGCCTACCCCTTCTGAACTATCTAAATTCCATTGTCCAATACTATACATGACGTTACATCTCTCATGCTTGCAACAGTTATCTAGAAATACAACTGTTAACCTCAGTTTATCACCTAGCTTCGATAGTCTAGTGTTAACGTCTCTGCTTCCACCCCATGCAGAAATCGAGACTCATCCCAGTCAAGTGTAACAAAAAAATTAACTCCACTCCCAATACTAAATTTACAGAAAATAAAAAATACCAACTGAACTGAAGGCCAGACGATTCAAGATGGCCAAAGAGAGAACACAAAATCCATGATGGCTGCCGAATTCCAAGATGGCCACCACGAATCAAGATGGCCAGCGATATTCAAGATGGCTGCCGATATTTAAGATGGCCACCAAATTACTCAACAACATCATCACTTCCAGCAATGATGTCACTTCTAGGAAGGGAGTCTTCTCTCTTATCTACAATTTCTATTGTCCACTATAGGGGGAACTCTCTCTCTCTCATCATCTAAATATGTGGTTCGTTAATGCCCGATTTAATAATTCTCACAGAGGCAATGGCACACTCACATCCCTGTCGGTTATTGGCAAGGCCCTGTTTTAATTTAATGTACGGAAGAAGTGTTAGTCTGATGAGGTAACAGAGTATAGCCGAAATGTCACTCTTTAAATGTCTCGACTTGATTAATTGTAACTCAATTATGATTACTTTGTATGCATACTAATGAGTGTAAAATTATAGGCTCAGTAGAGACTTGTGAAACATCCCCAACAATTGTCTTCATAAAGTGAGTCAAGATATGCAGGTTCAAAAAGTAGCCTAATATTGAAATTATCCAAAAATAATCATTATGGACATGAGTACTGTACATGACAATTAAAAAACATAGACAGAAGCTTGGCTTGATTTTCAGGGCAATAAAATTAGTTTATAAAATATAAACATATTAAAGAATACATTAAACCCAGGTAATTGCATCTACCATTATTAAATGCTGTGATGGAGAGATTACGCAGGTTTGAAAATGTCACATGGTCTACTGTGAAAATTCATTTTAAAGTTGAAAAATCACCTTAAATCGACGCTTATTTTCACAATCACAGGAAAAACAACAAATTTCCGCAAATTTTCGATAGTCAGCAGTCCTGGAGGTGGAATGGCTCAGGCGACTATCATCTTCAGGCCCCACAACAACACAGATCACTACTTCGTAACGACCGTTCGTTTGCTTCGAATATTGGCCGAGGCCTCCGGTATTTGTTGGGCACGTTGCGAATCTGGAGCGCGGTTGCCGTTATTCGTTGGGTTTGTCGCCCATTTCTAACGCAGCCGGCGATCGAGTTCTCCACGCATGAGAAACTGAATTCCAGGGTTTGAGGGTCCCTGGATATTCATCAGCACAGCCTTCTCTCGGTTGTGGTGTTGAATAGCCAGGGATTCAAGACTTCTCAGATGTATATCACTTCTCGAATTTGAGACTAGGAGCGTTTTTGTTCCTTCCCAATCTATATTGTGTCGAGTTTCCATGTGGTGGACTGCAATGCTGTTCGTTCTAACTTTATTCCTAGCATCGGCCATGTGCTGTTTGACACGGGTCCTAATTCCTTTCCTTGTCTCACCTACGTAGACTGCACCACAGTCTGAAAATTTGCGGAAATTTGTTGTTTTTCCTGTGATTGTGAAAATAAGCGTCGATTTAAGGTGATTTTTCAACTTTAAAGATTACGCAGCCTCCTTCGTCCTGAAATTTGTGCCACGAGAGATCATTCCACATATTTTTAAGCAAGCGATAAAAAAAAGCACAAGTTAACGTTAAGATTCCAAGTATCTCCTTCATTTCAGAATTGATGAGTATTTCAACTCCACCTACAACATGAGATGCCACTATCGAGGGATACAATCCGGTTGTCCTTTGTCCTGAGATTTCTGGCAAGAGAACCAATTCCACAAGTTGTGCAGCGTATGGACAAAACCAATTCCATGGTAAGGTCGTTTCCCAGCACTTCAGAATAGATGGCGCCGCAGTATGTCTACAATAGGAGATGCCATGATCGAAGGATACATTCCATTGTCCCCTGTTCTGAGATTTTTGCCAGGAGAAACCATTCCACAGATTTGGCGGCATGCTATGGACAAAACCAATGATTTCAAGTTAAAGTCGAGTTTCCGAATGTCTCCTTCGCTTCAGGGTCGATGGACATCGCAACTGCATCTACAACGTCAGATGCCATGATCGATGGATACATTCCACTTTCCTTCGTCCTGAGATTTGTGCCATGAGAAAAACCATTCTTTAAATTTGTCTGCCCACTAATCACATCTCCAGGCTGCAATGCTATGTGGCCTGGTTGCTTTGAACAGTATGTGTACAAGGCTGTGCTGTAGTGTTGCTTTTGACTACTAAAGTAAAAAACTGAGTCGAGAGAACGATACTTGGTCCAAGCATCAGAAGTTTGACTCTGCATTAACGTGTATGCCATGCGGCATATCTGAAACAACAAATAAGTAACATTGGAAGGTAGGCTGAGTGAAATAGAACTTATCCACGTTACAAGTAAGAATTGAACGATATTAAAGTTGAGATAACAAGAATTTACCCATTATTAAAAAAGTAGCAAAAAAAACTTCTCCTTGGATTTGTTTTAAGTAAACACAAAAAAAAATTATAAGAACACTAACAATTTGCTATTAAAATTATGGCATGACCCAATAATACAAAAAGACCTACCTTCAAGTATTGGATCGCAGCTTAATTTTATGTAGTAGAATACTGATTAATAGTAGCAAACATGATCATTTCAGAGTTTTAACCCTTCCGCATCCTTACTCTTCATTATTAGTGGCCTTTCAGTTTTTACACTTTATAGCGACTTTATTGGAATGGAAAAATAATGATCTCCTTAGTTCTGTGAGGAAAGTTTTCTGTGATAGATTCATTTTTTTGGAAAAAAATTATTTAACCCAAGCTACGTAATTCTATTTATAATTTTACACATGCAGTGGATGGATATACTTCTGTTACTGAAATTAAATTAAATTTAAATTAAGATATATGGGTAATGGGATTTACAATAATTATCTAAGGCCAAACAAATTGATACAAATGAGATATGCACGACTTGCGATGACGACGCACACGTAAAACAGGGAAATAAAATTTGAGATAAATGAAAATTGAGGTAACTCAGTGACACAACTTGTAAGATGAATGAGATAAATGAAATTTGAGATAAATGTGATGAAACCTGTAAGGAAAATTCAATGAGAGATAAGACGTAGCACATATTCAAACTCATCAAACTGCTCCAAAAAGTCTTTGCTTCCGTCAAAAGTGACATCATGCATCAACTGTCTTGGAACATGCCCTCCCTTCCGTCTCCATGTTGACCTTTTTCCTGGGCCGACAAAATTTGTTTATTATTATGTAACATGCTATGCTTGCTGGATACAAAAAAAATTTCCTGGTAGGTTTAAAATACTGCACTGTTTAGTCCATGTGAAACCTTACTGATGTATTTAACCATTATACACGTAAATATAATTAAAACCAAACGTTCAGAACTGTTGATTCTGAAACAAAGAAAGAATAACGTATGGCTCGACCCTCCACAACCCTCTGGACTACATTTTTCAGTGTTCTTCACTCAAGACGGTTCACCACCCTACTGATGATACATATACCATTTTTCAAGAATTTACAGAAATTTTCCACGCACGGTATTTCGTTATTATTTTCCAGGGCATTTCCAGGTTTTCAAGGACTCGTACGAACCCTGAATTTCATTCATTTAGGGGTGAGGTGATGCTAACCACATAAGACGAATTGTTTTTAACTATTTTTCAGAGACATCGTTTAGCCAAGTGAAATGCACCAATCTATACACTGATCTATCGTGGACAAAAGTAAAAAGGTAAAAACGTTTAAATACAGCAGTAAGGTTTTGGAGAGCCACGATCTTTTGCCCTGCACTTGCACAAAGGAGCGCAACAATAGGAAGGCATTTTGAAAATCATGTTTTGCAAGCAAAACAGTAGTGTGCTATGCTCATGTATGGCTTGCAGTGAAGAACGATGAACCAACATTACCACAGCATGGTGGTTCAGAACTATTTTACTGCCCCATTCATATTCACCAAATTGCCTATCATGGTATGTACAGGATTTGTATTTATCCTAGTCTCCATCGTTACGACAGTGCTAATGCAAGCACAGGACTAGTGTTAGCACGAACTAGCCTGTATAAAGGCACGCACAAGGTACGTGTTTGGTACGGTGCAAGCGTCATGCTTAAAAAGTCACGGAGAGCCGAACTCCCCGTTTATAATTAGCACAAGTGTTACGGAAGTGAGTTCTTGCACCTGTAAACTGTACCAAGTTGGAGACAGTACCCAGCCGTTCCGTCGGAACTAGCGATAATACAGACTACACTACAGGAAAAAACACCACGAGATGGAGCCTAATAAGCACGGTACTAACGAAGTGTTATGTAAGTGTACAGATCTTATGTACGGAGCCAGAAAACACCATAAACATCTTCTTACGCCACTTTCTACGAGTTCTACGAGTTATGTGAATAGGACAGTGACACGACGTAGTATTATTGTGTATAACTCTATGGTGGAGCCAGTTACTGGGTTAGCTGCAAGGTGCACTGGTGGGGGAAAAGAAGAGCGTCTTAGTGAAGCCAATGCTATTAGACCGGATTTCTTAGGCCTAAAACGCGCGATTTTTGTCAATTTGTTGGCAGTTGCTGACATTTTTAAGCAAGTGGAATCTTTATTTTCCAATTACAATCTAAGCAGCATAAGGGATTGGAGAAAACAACGGTTTTTTAAGCCTACGAAATTCGCTTTCAAAGCACTGGCTTGACTAGAACTGCCGTTGTTTAACCCACCATTTCAATCTAGTGCCCCTTGCAAGTATCTCTCTTGTAGCAATATGACGTCACTTGACGCTGCTCTATAGGTTGAAAAAAAATTAAAACTCTTACATTAGATGAGAAGGTACACACTAAATAGTCGCAAGTCGACAAAAAGTATATGTCCAATATGATTCCTAGAAGGCCATCACTGCTGTAGCGTGTGCTTTCATTTGATGCAGTTTTGGCGATGTTAGTATTGGTGACAAAAGTATATTCTGGGAATCTACAAAAAAAAAATATTCGTTATTATGTGCAAAAAATACAATTATTTTAATTACCTACCCAAACATCCTAGCACAGCCGTAATAATTACTTTATTTTTACCTTCTGTAATGTTGTTCTCGAAAATATGAACTTTCCTGAGCAAATGCTATTACCCTGGTAATGAAAACTAGAACATTTCTACTCGTGATAGCAGTTTTCAATTAACGTATAAAATATTAGTCGGAGAGCAACTTGGCTAATAGGATTGACCTTGCCGGCCTTTCCCTGGTTGAATGATATCACTACTTTCAAAGGCCGACCCTTTTTGGAAGGTTTTGGGTGGATATTACAACTTTCATACGACTGTGAACATACCAAAGGTCGCAGTGTCTTGTCTTCATCTCTGTCGTTTTTTTTCTGGAGGAATTTTTGTCTATAATTTTCACATTTATGTAGTCATGTACATGCGAAATTCAACAATAACAGTAACAATAAGAATTACTATATAATCTCATTTGTTTGGCGGCGACACACCAGCAAGTGTCTAGATTAACCAGCTAACTTGGTGCATAACCAAAATCTACTTCTTTAACAAATTACTTTTTTTCCCTACTCTATTGAACCCCTGTGCTCAAGATCTGTATTTTGTTTCCTGCCCGTCTTCGTCTCCAGCAAAATTGTCCCTAACATTACGGTGGGGCAGATAATCCAGTTTGGATTCGAGCTCCGTAAAAAAAAAAACCAAACCAAACCCTTGTACCGTTGCAATAAAAAGCACCCTGTTTCTTAGTGAGCCACCTGTTTGCAACAACAATGAATTCTGGCAATTACGTACTGAACACTTCAACGTGTTACAATCTAGTGTTGGATGACAATACAAACAATGGATACAACAATAATTTTGCAGTTACGTGCGACTTCAGGCCCACATGCTTCTCGCCGCAACACCCATTTTCGAAAAAGTACTTCCCCGTATGACTCTTTACGTGCGTGCCAAAATTTACATTTGCCAACTTTTCCTAAGGCGTTGTTAACACGGAACAGACATGAACGTTACTGAGGGCACGTTTTCTCCTTAAAGGGCACGTTCCCATACTTTTATGTTGATGTTTTCTTCGTTACTGGACCCATCACCCTTGATTCCAACGATTTGCAAAGATGTCTACCACTTGGGGAATTTCACCAGTAAGGCTGAAATCAGCTATAAACTTTAAGCTCTGACAACAATTAAATCGAAAGTTATTTGCCTGTGACCATACTTTTGCCTCACCCTGTAAAGTGTATCCACCGAAAAACCAAAACAGGTATAAAAGAAGCCATCAAGTTTCCAAAAGGAATGGGCCTTTGAAGGTAGTGATATCATTCAACCAGGGAAGGGGAAGATGGAAACGACGACGAACACCATCAAGATGGCGACAATCAACAAGGAAGTGCCGGACTGTAAGTGGCCGGCGACACCAATAACACTCAGGAGGGTCAACCCCCCGCAAAAGGAAACAGTGAGTAAGTCGGGTGTGACCAATGCGCAAACGGGCCAACACTACCTCCTCACGGCAACTGCGGCGACACGCCGAGTGCCATTCCTCAACAGTGCCTTTAATAGCTCGTAAGTTATTACCGTCCTGTCTGTCCCACAAGGTTTGCCAAAAAGCGTTTAACCTCAGATGCAGAGTTGGAAAGGCGTCTTAGGGAACAAGACTGAGATCCCTTCCGAGAGGGCCAGAAAGGGCCCCTTTCGCTGCAAAATCAGCTTGCTCATTGCCACTTATCCCAACATGGTCCGGGATGCAGCAGAAAAGCACGGTTTTCCGCAGGGAAAGGCCGCCAAGGTTAATCCTATTAGGCAAGTTAATCACAGCGACTAATAGTTCGAAAGCTAAATGAAAACTAGAACCTTGCTACTAGCATTAGCTACCTTCACGTTTTCATTTAACGTCTAAAGCATTATTTGGTGCAATTAAGTTGGTTAATAGGATTAACCTTGGCGTCCTTTCCCTGGTTGAATGACTGTTGGGAAAATAAGGACGTGTCCAACACTGGTCGCGTCCCGGCTTCAAGTGACAATACGAGTGTTGCACGTGACATACGATCGCATGTCTTGTGTTGTCGAGGTGAATGTGTTGGAAGACATCATGGCGTACTGACGCAACTAAGTACAGGTCTAGCTAGGGACTTAGTTTAGGATGTGTCACGACTAAAAGGGACTGGACAGTGACCCATGTAGTGAAGTGCTGAACCAGTAAGGAACCAATCGTCGCCAGAGGATTGACTGATGTACCGAGATGCAGCATGACCGCCATGTAAGTTGTCGCCACGATATGCGTAGTGCTAAGCTATCTGTTCACAATCTGAACCTCTGCAATATTTATGAGTGGGGTATTCTTCAGCCTCCACATCATAAAGGTTATGGGCACGCCACGTTTAGGTTGTGAACAGTGAAAAAATAGCTATGGCACGAAGATCGTCCATTTGAAAAACTCGGAACGTTTTGCGTTGTTTACGACAGCCGCCATTTTGTTTTAGCCGAAGTGCTCAAAATCCGGAGAAACGGAAAGCAAGTTTCAAGGTCAAGTTAATCTGAAGTTAAGTTCATTGGATTAAGAAGGAGTTGAAACGAACATTTTTTCTCCTTTCCAAGAGAAATCCGAATGGTAAACTGGACAACAAGAAGTAAACTTGATGATTTCATAAGTGAAAATTAACGTGACGACCAGGCGGGACTAAGCGATAAGCATAGTAAACATGGCTGCGAAGGACGATTTAACCAACATACATGCGTTTGGGATCGAAAAACTAAATATAAAGAATTATTTTGCTTGGGCATTTTTGATCAAACTGGTACTAAAACAGAAGGATCTGTGGAAATACGTGGATGGGTCAGAGACCAGACCGACAGAAGGTGATAAAGCCCAACGGAAATTTGACACGAGAAGTGCAGAATGCACAACCATGTTGTTTTTGAGTATGAAGCAGCACATTGCTTTAAAGTACCAAGAGTATAAAGACCCAAAGAAACTCTGGGACTATTTGAAAGGGTGCTGCAAATACCAAAATGAGGAAACTCACTGGTTTCAAAAATTTACTGAATTACAAGATGGCTGAAGGAGAAGATTTATCGACTTATTTGAATCGAATTCAAGAATTTGCTAGGGTAGCAAAAGTGACAGGATGCACTGCAATTACAGATGAACTTGTGGCACTCTTAATGCTGAGTGGATTGACTCCACAATACGATAACTGCACGTCATGGACCCCTTTGATGCAGAAAAGTATACCCCAGATTTTTATGGAAGATTTTCTTCTCGAAGATGAAAGGCGAAGAAATCGATTTACGGAAACCAGTGAAACAACACAAATGCCAGGAAACTTTGTAGTAAGAAGAGATGAACGAGATAAATCGTCAAGTAAGAAATACAGAGGAAGCCTTAACAAATCTAAGAAAAAGGTCAAATGTTTTTCCTGCAACAAATTCTTCGGTTCCGTAACCATCACGTAACGTGCATCCCTTTATTCTTACTCGATCTACAACAACGTGAATAACTGATTATTTTGTTTTTCGTTACAGTTCAGCTTTTAGTTTATCCAGGCTGTTACAATAAATCTAAGGACCAGGGTTGATTGTCCAAACCATTGTTGCTGGAAATTTTTGGTTGCAACAGGCAAAAGAAACGAAATTCAAATTTCGTGATTCCTAATTTCAAAATCCTCCCACGTATTTATCCTGATTCCTACAAGCCCAAAACCAACAAAAGGGCAATGCTCAGATCACCATGTATTCGTGTGTAAACTTTCGGCTGTGTAGCCCTTCCCAATTGTTCACTAGCCTTCCCAATTGGTCACTAGTCTACGGGATTTAACATGGGTCCAGCATTACTAGTCACTAGCTAGACACTGAGTATCATGAAAACAACGTTGTTGACGCATCTTTCTCTCTATGAATGGTGGACACTCATCCTTTAACTTTTATTTTTTCTTTATCCCTGCACCTTCCCCTTACATTTTCCACAATTTGAAAGATTTCTGTCACATTGGGATTTATCCTCAACATGACAAAATATGATTTTAGTTGCTTACAGGTCTGTTAGTGATGCCGCCTTTTTTATCATCAACAATCAATCTTTTAACAATCGGATGTCTATAATGGGATGATCTACTGTTACTTGGCGGTGTGTCTAGATATAAATATTCTTATAACCACCCACGACTTTAATTCACGCCATCATGCTCTTGCATTTTACATGAGCTCTAATGAATTTAAGGTCTTCGTTTATTTATAACAATAAAAAAAGCAACGATGAATTACCTTTGCCAAGCTTCTTGAAGAACGGTTGGTTCATCAGTAGCCAAATATACACGCCGGACTGCCTTGGTACCCTCCAAGTCTAACTGGTTATAAAAATCATCTACGTGATGAAGATACTCACTCAGGCTATAGAACTTAGCTTCGGATGTTTTGTCTGTTCGGCGGATGTGGATGCTAAGCGAGGTAAAGAAAATATTTTAAAATAAAGTCTTGCTAGTTAGTGCAAGAGCTGTTATGCGAAGCAGCAAATTTAATGGACTGGTGAGTGGTGAAGGCAAAAAAAAGACATTATTCAGGACATTCCAGATCAGTGAATCTCGCTACAGCTTCTGATTAAAACATGTCATTCATAATGTCGAGGTAAATGATTAAATTAGTATGGATGCAAACCTATTTACGTTGCCTTTTGGACTTGCATGTCAGACTGCCTGAGCGGGGAATTGAACTGCCGCTGAGGTAGTCTGACATATAAGTCCAAAAGGCAACGTAAATAGGTTGTCCATATTAATTTAACCAGTCTCGAGCCCATTGGCATTCCGTCCCGTTTAAAAGAGGTAAACGATTCACGGTAAGGACGTCGAGTTTGAAAATTAGTGAGAGAATTTACATCAAGATCTATTTGTTCAACAGGTGGAAATGCACTGGTGGTGCACTTCTCGGGCTGGTATTTGATATTAGTGTTTTCCCTCATTCAAAATTATCCTTTCCACCCTCGGCTAAGTTGACTCTGAAGTCATGTTATACATGTTAAATATGAACACATATACCGGTTTTCAATTCAGCATTGTATACGGATTGATTCTTAAATTTCTGTTGTCAGTTGTAACTTTTCTAAACATTAGGGTTGTCAATTTTAAAGCTGATGGATTGCTGAATCAGTGTAGAAAAGAAATTCTTATGCGCTGATGTAATTTGAATTATACCAAAAAACAAAACCGGTAAAAAAGGGCTGCCAAGTTACGAATGGTTGGGACTTTCAAAAAAGTGATATTAACCAAAACATTCAAAACCACTCTTGGTGCCTGTTTAATTGTCACAAACATACATCAAAGGAGAGAAAACAACTTTTTTCTTGACCTCACACACTAGAAATACAAAGAATAAACGAAGAAAAAATCACAAGGTAAAGGGTAAACGGTATGAATTAAAGACTGGCCTTGTGAAGGTACAAGATACACTAATTTGAGAAAGAAAGAAATTTTAAAAAAGCTGAGTAACTTGTAAGCTCGGCTGGATCCTATAGCAAGGGTCTACCCTCCAACTCCACCACTGTAGTGCAATGCTTAGAGGGGGGATTGAGGCTTAATGGCACGTCGACAGCTAGGTCATTGCAGTTCTTAGAGCGTCCAGCGTCGGGGCAGTTGTCTTTTCATTCTTTCTCAGATTAGTGTATCTTGTTTTCTCATAAGGCTGGTCTTGAATGCAGACTGTTTGCTTCGTTAACCCTATACCTGGTGATTTCTTCTTTATTTATTGCTCGAATTATTTCAAGTGTGGATGCTAAGAAACAATTGATTTCCCTCCTTCTGTGAATGATTGTGACCCTGAGGTCACCACTAAGGCTACAGCGCCTGGCCTAGTATGCGGGAAGTCCTGGGTTCGACTCTCATTTCAAATACTGATGGTATGAATGATTTACTGCGGTTTTCGTTCATTGTCACTTTCTTCTTTTTAATGCAGTACCAAAAGTGTTCCAGTTACTCCAAACTTGCAATTTTTCGAATGCCAATATAGGCATTCGAAAATTTGCTAGTTTGGAGTAACTGGAACACTTTTAGTACTGCGTTAAAAAGAAGTACGTAAGTGATTCGACTCTCAGTCGGGGCAGTTGTCTTTTCATTTTTTCTCAGAATAGTTTGTCTTTTGTCCTACAAAATCCAGTATTAATGCAGACTGTTAATGGGCTGATGAGATGATTCCGTTCTCCTTTTCAGGGTTCTTCGTTTTTTGCGGGAGGTAACTTTGGGGTTAAGTTAACATCTCTGTAATGTGTGGCACAGTGGCATCCTGGGCCACTGCACTGTGATTGATTGCTATTTTTTTTTTTTTTTTTACAGTTCGTTCGAATTATTTTCATCAAAAAGAGTTTGAAATTTGTAAAGTTATTGTGAAATGGAAAATACAACATTTTTTTTTGTCGTTGCAGTGTTTTTGTTGTCATTCGACAACAAACACAGAAAGCATCGTTAAAACATGGTCAATACAACTTGATTACAGTACTCAATAAACAGTACTACAAATAAAACACCTTAAAATATAGGAAAAAGTATCAGTATGTTCGAGTTTCCTGGCTATGCCATCATGTTTTCTCTGATCCGTATATATTACGACCACATATATTTGACCTTGTGGTATAAAAATACAGTTGCAAACCCTTTTTCCGTTGCCTTTTTAATTAAATGGCTGAAACTGACCCCCCCTCACACACACATACCACCTGTGAGACTAAGGGTGAAGGCCTAACTATCAGTGAGAAAGAAAAAAGGATGTGGCAGTATAGTTCAGAAGTATTATAACGCTTCGGCTTTTGGGTTGAACATGCGGTGGTTTTAAATTCCATGATAATGGAGTTTGACATTTCGGTCCAAATGGCAACAGAAATAGGTATTGCATCTGAATTCATTTAACCAGAAGACCATTTGAGTTTCAGGTCTTTTCCGCTGCACCGTTATTTGGGTTAAAACACACAAACACTTTTTCGTATGTTTTGACCAAAATAATGGTCGGAGGAAAAAACTTGAAACTCAAATGGTGTAGAGATTACAGGCTGACAACCAAAGTAAAAATTTAGAAATGTAATATTCCACCATCCTATAAAACAAAGCCAACAGCAAAAGAGTTGAAAACATGAAACAAGATTCCAGAAAACTCAAAATAACGACGCCAATGTCGTGAAATTTGTGATAAATGCTACATGCATCATCAAAGCACGCAGAAATTTGCCATGACCTTCCCTTTCTTTCCGTTAGTTTGCTAGGTGAAGACCCTTTCCATCTCCATTCTCAATTTCAATAGCCAACAGACTGAACATTAAGTAAATACACATGCCCGTTTGGTTTTCCTTGTCGTAATCTCAACATTATGATCAATGTTAATTTAAATCTAATGTTACTAGCTGTCCCCCCAGCGTAACATACGCCGGTCTAGCCAGTTCACGCATACCTGAGCGAAATACTGTAGTGGGCAGTATGGAATAAAAAGGGCACCGACTGCTCCCTGCCTCCTTCTCCGTACTCCCCTGCGGCTTACCCACTTACATTCTGCCATAGTCTGGTCAGATTTCCCCCATTCCCCCCTGGTAACCCCTTTCCCGTCCTGCACCGCCTTGCCCCCCCCCCCCTCCCCCAGACGCGGATTCCCCTATTGTGTGGTCAGAATATCCCCATCCCTGCTTCCCCTTCCGTGCATAATAATGATGAATTTGCTTGCCCAACCTAAGCGTATTATATATATAGATGATTTAATGTTACGATGACAATTTTTGTGAAGACAAAATTGTGGTGGGAAAAATTTGTTCACAAGTTTAAAAATACCAGTACTCAAAGCTCAGACCATTTGCCGCTGTAGGTTCTAAACTTTTGCGGGGAAACCTTGACAAAAACTACTAAATAATGGGATTAAAATGGCGTTTGATATCAAGATTTTTTTTACTGCTGGAAAATATTGCTCTCAACGAGTATCTGGACAGATTCAACTTCCAACCTTCTATCTGAAAATTATGAACACATCTCGTAAAGAACATGGAAGAGATTCAGTTTGACCTGTTACTTGATAAGGTTAATGGATCATGTGCCATTGACTAGTGATGGTGAAACCAGTTCTTAACCTTTTTTCAAATAACTGAAATCATTTAAATGAACACTTAGTCACTTACCCTACCATTGGGTGCTTTATTCCAATACGCTTAGTCACATCTTTAATTATTTCTTTCAACCTTCTTGTAGGCCGAAGTAAATATACGAAGAGCTGATTTAGCCACCAGACTGCTGGATCACCGTGGATGTGGGATAGACGATCGGAAATATCTTTTGGTACAGCCAGTGGCAAAAAATCAGGTCTGTTTGACATGGCACCGATCAATGGAAGTCGAATTACATCAGCATTTGGAGTGCCTGAAAAGAGGAAGCCATTGCATTAGCAAAATTGAGACAAAACGTAGTAAAATAATGCATTAAAAAAAATAAAGTTATGCTGGGAGGAAAGTTCAGTTTCATACTCAGTCTGTAAGGAATCATCTGAAGGTTTATCAAATTCAAAACGTTGTGTATTACCCAGTACACGAATCACACGAAAAAGGTCTGCTGGTACACAACGTCAGAACCGTAACGTTAACTACAGAAAATAAAATGAGAAGCCATTCATTGACGAAACATCACGTAAATGCTGAACTAAAGAAGTTGTCAGACTACTCCATGTTTACACGTCAGGTTTGTTTGGACACTTGTGACAAATGAAGATGACGCGAGAAACTCAATTCATCAAGTTGGTTCAATCTCAGACATGAGCAAAGAACAACTTCCTATGTCTACAAGGATCCAGAAGCTTCCAAAAACAGGAATGGGACCCAGTTAAAGCGTTATTGCTAGCAACTTTGTAGTATAAAAGAAAAGTTAATTTTACTGGGTCATGCTGGTTCTTCCCAATTTCTTGTTAATAATTTGAAAGTTAAATTTAATGTTTACGATGTACAGTACTTAAAAAGTATTGCGTTTTTCTTAAAGGGATATACCTCTCAGCACCATTTTTCTCGATCCACCCCATCAAGTACGGCCCCAAAGATCTATTTACTTACCGTATGTCTTTCCCTTGCTAAAAAACCGTTTTAAAATGTGGCGTCTAGGGGATTTTCTGTTGAATATTGTTAACTGTATTTAAGAACGACCCGTCACTAAATGATGCAATGCACGCGTACAATAATCATGACGTTTCATCTCTGTGTGTACATCTACTAATTTTCTAATAATTACCATGAGATCTAAAATCTAATAGATTAATGCGATAAAAATTAAAATTAATTATTCCAATAGATAGCTGAAGCAAAATTATACGACACCAGCCTAGAAAATTATAAATTGTGATTTTTTAAATACGAGAATCATTCCCTTTTGTGACGACGCAATCGTTGACTTGATTCTGTCTCTTGATTCTGTCTATTCCCAAAGCCAACCGTGACAGCAGCTATGCGAGGAACGCAGCTACCACCCTAGCCGACCTTGGCCTGCCTTGGCGTTGTAATTGCTCGGATGACTCTCTGTGTGTAGCTGTAATTTGGCACGCGGAATGTTATAAGGCAGGCCCTTTAATCCACGGTAATTCCACCCTCTAACAGAAAAACTATTTAGACGAATCACAAATCCAAAAAACAACAAAACTTAGCTTAAAATTGAAGCTGTAAACGTAGAAACCATTGAGTTTCAATTCTGAAGGCCTTTCACGCATCAGACTGGAGTCAACTTCAGCCAGGCATTGCAAACATCACAATGCAGGTACGCAATACGACAAAATGAGGACAGCCCTCAGCAACGCAATACAGGGGTGCGAACTTCCACATGTTTAGATTACCAAAGCTCCCCGAACCGGTCATTAAGCCATTAAGACTCAATTCCCCACCAACCCCGAACCGGTCGTCTCAACACCAGCAGATAAAGTCGACTAAATTTTAAAGTAACGGGACGGAGGGCGGGTGGTTCTAGTCTTGCCTCAGTCCAAACCTATGCATTCGGGAAGAGAAGGACCTGGAAATGCTGTTGTGCTCATACCGATTGCAGCATGTAAAAGCTCTTGTGATACGTAAAAGATCTAGCAAGACTGTCGCTCTCAGTTCAAAGTTAACCTTAGCAGTTGAAAAGGACGTAAATTCGATTATTATGGCTTCTATTTTCTTTCCAGCTTTTTTCTAAAAGTAACAAAGTTTCCAAAATTTATCAATTCATGGCACTACGCAGTGATGTTCCATATAAATGTTTGTTGAGCATTGTGGAAGAAGGCGGCCTTGTACTCAGGGGGCTTTGGTATTACACAGCTGAAGATGTGAACGGTGGGCCTTTAGAATTAAAATTCAAGCATCGTTTCTGGTTTTACAACTCCAATTTGTATAAAAAAAATGAATGCTAACACACGTTCACAACACTGAACGTATGAATTGCATTTAGGCCTACATACACCATTGCGTATCCCAAACCATTCAACATGTTATCTCTAGTAAATGCAAGATGTCACAAGCCCGTGTTTAGCATCTTATGTGTTTTACAAATAACACCTCCATTGCATTTTGTTCAAGGAGTATAGTGACAATAACGTCATATTATTATATATAACTATATGCAGGAACCAGTAACTGGGTTAGCTGCAAGGGACACTGAACGGGGAAATGATGGGCGTCTTACTGAAGCCAATGCTATTAAAGAGGTTTTCTTAGGATTTTTGTCGATTTGTTGGCAGTTGCTGATATTTTTAGCAAGTGGAAACTTTTCTTTTCCGATTACAACATCACAGCTAAGGAATTGGGGAAAACAACTTTTTTTGAGCCTCAGAAATCCACTCTCAAAGCACTGCCTTAACTATAGAAGCAGCGTCAAGTGACGTCATATTGGCTACGAGACACTATTTGGAGGTAATAGCTACAAGGTGCACTAGATTAAAATGTAACGGAAAACAACGGCACTTCTAGTCAAGACAGTGCTTTGAGAGAGGATTTCTTAGGCTTAAAAGAACGTTGTTTTCTCCAACAACAAAAATCGCGCGTTATAGCTTTAAGAAATCCAGTCTAATAGCATTGGCTTCAGTAAGACTACCTTCTTTTCGACCTCCAGTGCTCCTTGCAGCTAACCCAGTTCCTGACTCCACCATAGAGTTATACACAATAATATTACGTTGTGTCACTGCCTTATAGACATGCCGTTGTTTTCCCCTCCATTCTAGTGCCCTGAGATATCTCTCCGGATGCTAGCTCGTAACCAACATGGCTTTACTGTCGCCACAGTAACAGACGTCTTCCTCACAATAATAGTATTAAGCAATTAATTGAGTTCTGAACCTCACAGCTACTCGGTTGAGTGAGAGATAGTTCATTAGTTAGTTCTCTATATTAACATGGCAAAATCCTTTATGATTTCTGCCCAGTGCTCCATAGCTTTGAATTTCGGCCACCAACCCTAAAATATTTGTGATAGGAATTTTCATCTAAGAACTCACTTCCTTCATGCTCCAAAGCAGCGATGTCAGTAAATTTAAGCCAGCTAGAACAAAATTACGAAGGTTATCATGTCCCGGACAGACAAACACACAAAGAGAAACAAAAAACTTGGGCTTTACCTGGCCAATCAACGATGGCCGTGTCGCTGTAGGTTGTACATGTTTCGCTAAGTGGCTGGAAAAAATCCGTCAAACTGGCGGCATAGTTCCAGCCAGTATTATTAAGTACAAGGGTTCTGCTAGTCCCGTAAGCAACCAATAGGCAATAGACTAAGTGGTGGATCTGACAACCATAGCCACAGCCTACTTTTTTAAACCAGCACAACACTTTCTTAGCATTGCTGCAATTCTTGGGATTCTACACAAAAGAAAGCAAGTAGGAAAAATTAGTACAGGTTGCTTAATAAAAAACTTGAAAATACTCTTCGTAAGATCATAACTAATGCTTTTATGAGAACATTCTAATGCACTTACGATGGTTAAAGTATATAAGAAAGTAAATGCTTACTCGTGGATGCACATTGGGGGCACCTGCCCAACCCCCTCTCCTTTTTGGAATTTTCCCCCTTTTCCCATCACAGAGAAACCCCATAAAAACAAGACAAAAACCAATAAAACTAAGGCAAACACCATTAAAACAAAGACAAAACCCATTGAATTAAAACAAAGCCAAAAATCATTAAAACAAAGGCTTTTATAAAGGATCATTGACTTAGAGGGTTAGGACAATATAGAGCCTACCTTTTCTTTACGCTTTTTCGATTTTTTTTCCCCCAATGCCCCCCTTCCCTTTCTTGAAAGTCTGAGTGGGACACTGGTTGTGACCATTGTAAAAATGAGCTTTTAAGTATACTCGTTGGCAGTTTAAAATCCATATTACTAACGATTTTTAAGTAGTATTAATAATTTGCATGTATGAAAGCGAGTATCAGTTCTTGGAAGTTCAGTACAATACACGTAAATTTGCGACGGCCTGGCCCTACGAGATAAACCAGGGGCAAGCCATCACTGTGAAGCAATCCCTGCGAAGGCACATCACCACGGTTATGACAGGTGCAATAGTGGCCAATTGCAGCCGTATTGCACAATCGTGTGGTAGCTGCTCACGATGTTGCTTTGTGCCATCCGCTATAAAAGCACGTCTAAAAAGTAACATCCAGACCAGATGCCCCACACACACGTTGGTGTGTGGACGTGCTCTGGTGAAGAAGAACAAGCGTGAATCACACAAATGAGGGGGGGGGATTGAGGTTTCATGGCGCGTCGACAGCTTGGTCATTAGCGCCAACCTCAGTCACAGTGCAGTGCAGTGCAGTGTCACACAAATGAGCCAAATACAAACGATGTAAGGTCGACAACTTCAAGAAGCCATGAATTCCT
>JAHWFP010003466.1:25218-75980 GCA_023313725.1 Lithobius niger
CCAATATACACGACGTAAGGTCGACAACTTCAAGAAGCAATGAATTCAAGAGTTCAAAGGCTGGTTTGATAGCGTAAATGGGACAGCGAGGAGGAGGGTAAACTAGGTCCCAGTTTACCCTACTCCTCGCCGTTCCTTTACCCGTTAATATCCATGATGTCTGTCTCACTCAATCTCGACCGTAACCATGTCAGTGCTACATCCTGTTATTCCATCCGGGATCTGAACACAGGACCTCTTGCAACAAAATTTTGTTTTTCTCTTCGTGGACCTTTGAAAATTCAATTTGGATCAGTTCAAATCCTGTACAGACGTCACACATCATGTGAGTCCAGTTAGGATACTTGAACGAGGAACCGCTTGCAATTTTTTTTCCTTCCCAGTACAACACAGTTGTCAGCCAGCAGGAAATTAGCGACATCTCAGACGAACACGAGGGACTTTTTGAATTTCAATTGGGGGCCTGTAATTTTACCTTTATTAAGAAGTGTCTGTTTGATGCTAAAACTAACAATGCAGTTAAAGAGACATCACCTTTGGAGCCACCATTCAGGGACAAGTTGAAGCTAAATGCTGAACAAAACTATGCAGCTGTACCTGTAAATACTTGAGCCTTGTTTGAACCAAATCGCTAAGAGCTTTTTCTTCTTTTTGGCGCCACGTGTCAAAACCATCCACTGTTCGCAAATGTTGTAAATGTTTAAGAATAGATCTGCGAACGAAATAAATTTAATGGATTTACGTAAGAAAAAAAATAAGTGACAACTTTTATTTTGCGTAATGCATTTTTACACTTTTAAAGGCAATTAACTTCATTCATTTCTCCTCTACGATTACCAATTTTAAAAACCAGTCGTTACGTCGTCGACATTTACAGCAGGAAAAATATCGTGTAATTTTTCTTTATGTTTGGTAATGGGAATCAGCATTTAAGACTTTAGATGAAATAGTCCATATCCAGAGCGATTCATTTTCCTTACAGTTCACAGTGTTGAGGGGGTGTTTCTTTTGCCTGCAATCTTCGTACACTATTCAGCGCTGTTGGTATTTGGGACATATGTTTTCCTGTTTCGTGCACAGTTCCACGATTAAAGGAGGTGGAAAGGAAGGAATGCAAGGGGCCCAGCCATAGCTTGAAATTTTTTGTTTCGGAGGGGAAACAGTCATCATTTTTACACCAGATTTCACAAATGGATATTTTGCAAACCCTTCAAAAGCTGACCTACGTTACTCTGGTTATCCTATTGCATGTACTGATCACGTAGATCGTGTGAAATGCCCCTGATCTGGCTTAATCTTAGATGGTCACCTGTATATATAGCATTCAAATTACACATCAGGCAGAAAACCACACGATCAAACTAACCATGCTCGCTTTGGTGGGTTCGAGAAGGTATCTAGAGGGACAAAGGGCTAACACGGCAAACAATTCGTGACGTGTAAAAACAACCCGAGTAACTTTTTTGATCCAACCGAGTTAACTTTCGAAGGCACCCAAGTGATGTTTTTTATCCCCCTTGCCTACCCCACCCTATCCAAAATATCAAAACAGGAGAGGAACAGTCACCTGCTGGAGAGGAAGAAAGGTGCAAAAGTTAGTGTGGCTTGTATTTCTTGTTCTGGTCAAGATTATTACGACATTGCATATGCTTGCAGTTTGCGTATTTGTGTAGAAGAAAGTCAAAATATTTTTTTTTTAATTGCAAAAAAGTCTACTAAAACATTTTGGTTCTGGTTATATCCCCGTTGACTCATTTGTTGCATCACCCCTTTTGAAGATCGGAATAACAATGGTAGTACTCCAAATTGATGGTAGACATGCAGCCTGAGGAATAGGTCATAGATAAAAGCCAGAGGCAACCCAATCCCGTATCCAATCTTTTTCGGGCCCCGCGCACACGGTGGCCAGGTTGCTGCGGCCAAGGAAAAGCTTACGTTATATGTAGCAACGTGCACTTGGCCGCGGCGGCGAGATAGTCGTGGCGGCCACTGGGATCCCGAGCGGCGGGCAGGCGACCGCAGGGCGACCATACTTGCCCCGTGTTCATTTATCACCATGTCATCGAGAATTATCAATGAAAAACGGACGTGGTCGCCTGGCTCATTGCCGTGTTATTTGGCCGCGACGACCACTGGCCGCACTACCTGGCCACCCAGTGCACAGGCGCCCTTATTGAAAAAGGCAGAGTAACCATCTGGGGCTATAGCGTCACTAGGTTTTAAACCTCTGAAAGTGCTACATACTAGAGAAGCGTGAAATGAGACAAGATTGCAACAGAATTTGAGGAATGTGGTCCCCGAGCTGTCCGGGTAGATGATTCCATAATCGGTTATATAGCTGGAAGTTATGCCTTGGATGTAAATCTGCCTTGGATGAATCATTGGTAATGAAATTATCGTTTTACTTGAATGACCCATATTGCGTGATGTTCCCGTATTTTTACGATACAATCTAAATAAGGCAACGAAGTTACCCTCTCGTATAATTTATTCCTCTCTGGAAGAATGCTAATTCTCTACACGATCAGAGAACACCATGCAACAAGTTGTAATTCTTATATTTTCTACCGTGGGTGTAGCCTTACAGCGTTGCCGTGTGATGTATATGTAAAATTTGTACGCCGTTCAATAATAACGTTAACATGTAAACACTACAGGAACGTTCTTCTGGTGGAACTTGAAAGAAGGGAAATATAGACTTGAGATGCTTGTACCCAGGACCTGAGTGGAATCTTTGCCTTGAGTAATGAAGCCAATTTCATACACATGCTTCGAAATACAGGGTGGTCCACAAAAAACTGACGACCCAACATTTTCTAAGTCCAACTTTTCTAGTTAGCACCCCTCAGAACCAGGAGAGGACAGAAATTTCCCCGTTTGATTAGATTTGATTTCTGTCCTCTCCTGGTTCTAAGGGGTGCTAACTAGAAAGGTTGGACTTAGAAAATGTTGGGTCGTCAGTTTTTTTGTGGACCACCCTGTGTAGGTAAACTTTTTTACCTCGTTTGATGCGTTAGTATACTTTTCACTTTACGCACAAAAAAATCACACCAATGATTGATGATGCTATTATTTACTATCAACCAACTTACCTTTTATGCAAACTTGCAAAGTAGTATATTCGTTCTACTTGTTCCGATATATTTGGTTGAGCATACAATGCCATTCTAATGCTATTTATTTCACTACTGATATAATTCCACATCTCCATAACATTCCTTATAGCTGTCCGGCGTGTTGCTTCATAGTGCATGCTCGGTTCAGGAGTATCGCAAACATTGGCTGTATTAAAAGGGGAAAAAAATTATTACATTATTGTGCTGGCATGTTACAAGTGTTGATGTGAACTTGACGCAATGTACACATTGGGTGCCTTCGAAAATTGACACATGTAACGAAGAAACGCCCTGTTCCATATACTATTTAATATGTCACGTCATAATCCCCAGATCTGGCTTAATCCGAGACGGTTGTCTCCATGTCTACCACCCAAGCTACAGCTCAACACAGAAACCCACGGAACCAAAATAACCGTGCTCACGTGGTGGATTCGGGAGTGTGCTAGTGGGTATGGGGCTAACCACTGCAACCGAATCAACTATCTGCCAATCAGAAACGAGATGGAGACAAGGATAGTATTGCATTTAGTTTCCTTAATTCCTTGTGTCACGTGGACGAATTTGTGTTGCATTTCGGTAATTCTACAAAAAAGCTTCATAATACAGTGATAGTCAACATATTATGGCTAGCACGTGAATAAATTCTTGCATTGTGCTCTTGTAGTTTGCTGCTGTCACGTGATTGAGCATCGATATGACAACATGGCGCCGTTCTTGAAGATTTTGGGTTAAAAACGCTACCAAGTTGTGATGTGCGGAAACAACCCCAAATCACTTTACTTGATTCAAAGTAAAACTCAAAACAAAATACGATTGTTGATTTTAACCCCTTCAAATATATAATTTATGCAGTTTTACAATCGTTCTTATACGGCAATTAAAAAGAGATTAGGGCGTATTGTTTCTATTTTACCACTTCATTTATTATATTTACATGTTACCACACTGTTCATTGGACTAAACAAGATTGATTTGAGGAATTGCTTTACTAAGATAGATCCATTTTACTTTCAGTTATTACTATAATAGCAATTGACGGGACACGGTCGACTTTTTCGCGCGCAGTTCAATAATTGGTCGAATGAGCAAAGTGAGCGAGGTCACATACTCGACTAGTCCCTTGGTAAAGATCCGTTTGAAAATGTGGAGTCTAGGAGATTTACTGTTGAATAATTGTTAACTATATTTACTGCGGGATGCACGTACATGATCCTTTGCGCGCTTGCAATAACCATGACGTTTCATCTCTGTGTGTGCATATACTAATTTGCTAATAATTACCATGAGATCAACAATCTAAAACAGTAATGCGGTAAAAATTAAAATTAATTATTCCAATAGATCGCCAAAGCAAAATTATAAGACACTAGCCTAGGAAATTATAAATTGTGATTTTAAAATACGAGAATCAATCCGGTTTGTGACGACACAATTAATGCGTTCATGCTGGTTGGTCTATTGGGCGCAATGCCAACTGGGACAGTAGCTGCGTTCTTCGCTGCGAGAAACGCAGCTACTATCTCAGTTGACCTTGGCGATGGAATATACGCGGATGGCGATCAGCGCGTGGTTGTTATAAGGCAGGCTGAATGTTATGAGGCAAGGCGGACGTAAAAAAAGGGTTAAAGGGTTTAACGAGCGTTAACCACTCCTGGTCATCTGCCCGAAGCCCTAAGGCCCTATGTCTGCAACAGCCAGATTCCCAGGCGGACGTACTTGGTTTGCTAACAATGATCAACTACAACAATTAAGATTTCCATTGCATTGAATTGAACATAACAATACCTTGATTCTTAATTGTTGTGGTTCTTCATTGTTAGAAGACCAAACTTATTGCTCCCCTCTGTACCTTTAATAAATTCTCGTTTACAATATCTATAGACACACGCTAGTGTGTCGCGCCAAGTTAGACAACAATCATCACGACTAACATCACATCAGTTCAATTGTCGAGGTTGTAAACCATTGTAGCGCGGCGCCATAGCGTCAGTGTCTTATATCTTGAGGCTTAGTTGGGCACATTTCAGGTACTTGGGGAAAAATAATAATGCGGTACAAAAACCTAAATTGTGTTTAAATCGAGAGCAATGACCCACCTGACAAAAATTAACTCGTGCAGGAATGCCAGCTAAGCTGCTTTCAATGCAAAATCTGAACTTCAATAACGTTGTGTCAATAAATGTGTTAACTAGCTAGCTAGGTAATTCGCTCATCCCCATGTTAAATCCCATGGAGTGATTATTCATCGATACCGAGATAACGGGGAGGCTTCCAGCTATGAAATTGGACGAATGGGTGCAGTACAATACGAACTGCATACCTTTTATGGTTTGGAGCCTGGGGGCGTATCAGGGATGGCGTGGGAGGGCGCGTAAGTACGAAAATAATGTTATAACCATTGTTAGTATTGTCGGCATCGTCTCTCATTGGACGGCCAAAGTTCGGACAATGAGAACGTAGATACTGACGTACGTGCCTAGACACATACTAGTGCATCACGATAAATTTAAACAACGTTGCAAAGAAATTATATTCACGTCTTCACGAAAAATAAACCAACTGTGAAAACAAAAAACTGGTAAAGAGGCCACTAAGTTGAGAATGGTTTGGCCCTTCAAATAGTGATATCAACATACCAAAACTAACTAAATATTGTAATAAAAATTACAACAAAATTAAAACCAAACCAAAAACCCATAAAGAGGTGACTAAGTTGAGAATGGTTCGGCCTATAGGCAAAAGGTAGTAACAAATTGCTGAAAACCAATTTCTTGTTGACGTGGCACTTTATAGTACACATCTGCACAGTAGTGCAGTTAAGCCAATACATAATTTACAAAAAAGGAGTGGAGTGATATCATATTAAAAACCAAAACTGGTAAAAGAGGCCGCCAAGTTCCGAATGGTTCGGCCCTTCAAAGGAGGATATCAACACACCAAAACATTCGCCAACTTAATCGCATCGAATAATACTTTGGACGTTAAATGAAAACTTGAACATTGCTACCGAAAGTAGCAATGTTCTAGTTTTCATTTAACCTTCGGATTATTAAGCGGTGCGATTAACTTGGCGAATGTTTTGGTGTGTTGATATCACTCCTTTGAAGGGCCGAAACATTCGGAACTTGGCGGCCTCTTTTACCAGTTTTGGTTTTTGACATGATACTAGTTGACTTAGGAGAAAAAAATATTTTTAAAAAGCGAGGTTCGCTTCACAGCGAATGGACGGAGGTTTTTCCTGCATTTGTCACGCGTAGTTCCTTGCAGCTGGCTGCTGCTATCGCATGAAGCTCCTACCACGAGCTATCAATCTTTCTCAACTCCAGGCGTATTAGGTCATAGCATGACTGACAAAGAATACCTTACACGATCGCACACAGTAATTACTGAGAACAAAGTAAATGGCAGGTTTCCTTTTCCTATTACTTGGCGAGTGAATGATTTGGAATAGGGTTGTTCTGTGATTATTGTCTCCTTTAAAAAAAAGAAATCTAATGTGAATTTTGGCGGGATGGGGGGAATCAGCCTCTTCGGCGAATGACCCACCCGGAGATTTCCGGAATTCCGGACGGAGTAAACATTCCCAGCGAGGGTATTGTGGTGCGAATCTCACACGATCTGCGTGGTTAGTACATGCAACAAGGTGATCCATTTAAACCGAGTTACATACATGAATTTTCGAAGGTACCCCATGTGTAACAGTTTGCCTGTGGCACCAATTTTAAATTGTATATGAAATAAAAACAATACAGGTTTACAATATTTTTCAAGAGTACAAATTTACTTGTTGAAAAAAATCTTGAAATAGCGCACAATTTTTTTTAAACTAAAATGTATTGATGCATTAATTTATTTAATAGTTTGTTATACACTTACCATTTTTCTTAAGTGTACGTGTTTCAGGTGGGTTCGTATAGATCTCCAGATGCATCCCTTTGTCGTATGTCAAGTTCTTTGATGTTGACCTAATAGTCACATTTGAAATTAAAACGGTTCAAAAGCATTATGTCAAAATACTTGTCCCTTTAAATCAGTGTAACACGGAACCAAACACTAACATCAAATCTAAATAATAACGACAGATGCAGCAATGCTAAGAGATCACGTTCTAACCGGTAAAGTCACACCTAATTTTATGAGCGTTCCAGCAAAACAATGGCGATCTCCGTGTCGTGTTTTGGTGATCGGACGTAAGTAACGTATTCTTACCGCAATTCTTGTGTGGTTAGTTATTGTGTAAGTGATCCAAAAGTCAAACATGCATGTCAAAATGGATGTAATTGCCCTTTAAACTGGCCAGTTCTACTCTTAAACCTAAAACATTCGTCACACGCATAGGTGTCAGGTTCTCAGCAGACCTACTGTTCTCTACTCATTGCAGTCAAACCAACGCTTGGGTTTGAGCAGGCGTTGTTTCACATCAGGTGACCCTCAAACTTTGATCAAGGCTTTCAAGGTGTACGTCAAGCTTATCCTGGAATATGCGAGCCAGGTGTGGTCCCCACAATTGGTTAAAGGTGTTATTAATATTGAGGGGGTTCAAAGACGTTTTACCAAGTACTTAACAAGTTACAGTGAACTGTCTTATCAAGATTGTTTCCTGCATGCCAAACTCGTTTCTCTTGAGCTGGCGATGCCTCAAGGCAGATTTAATCTTAACGTTTTTAATCACTCTTAACAAGGTTAATTTTGACTTAAACTTTTTCGTGCTTCGTGAAGCATATACAACAAGAGGCCACACATTTAAGTTGGTGGTTGTTGGAGCTAGATTAGATTTCCGGAAGTCTATGGTAATGGTGTGGTGGCAGCTTGTAACAGCTTGCCTGCTGATTTCGATAATGCCTCCTCTGTGACTGGTTTCCCGACAAAGATTAAACAAATTTGACCTTTCTAAGTTTTTACACTGCTTTTATCAATTGTCTCTTTAACTTCAGGCCAGGAATGAGTGGCGCATGGCCCTTCCTTGGACAAGATTTCACTTCCCACGTGAATCAAAATTCAAGTAGTATTAATAATAATTTCAGCAAGGTATTATTTTCAGTGGCTACTTACTTCTCGTGTGACACTAGTGCTTGCAGCTCTTCGTTATGTTTCTGAAGTAACGTCATCTCGTACCTCGTATGGATTACTAAAACAACAGAAAGTCCAACAAGTGTTAAGCTGCCAGCCAACGTGCGCTGAATAAATTGCATGGTTTCTGTTAATGTCGATTGCAGTAACTGCCTGACACGCGTACCGGCAACATCCAGCAGCGCTGTGGCTTGCCGTCCTATATATAATTTATTAACTCAATGCTTGTCACCCTTGCTTCAATTACCGGATGCGCGACAATAATATTTTCAACTCTTCTATACGTTAATGGAAAGTCTGGTACCGTGCATGTAATCAAAACACGGATATGGCAGTACAAAACCAGCAATACGCTCTAGTGAGTTGCAGTTTAAGGAAAACCTCCGGTGTGTTACGAAATGAAACTATTCAATACTGGTATTAGTTGACCGCATAATAACTGACAGCATTCATTTCAGGTCAATAAACAGGGAGAACCAGTGGCATACACAGGAATTTTACTGGAGGAGGTGGAGGGGGGGGGGGGTGAGAGAGAGAGATTAGAATGCAATACGGGGTTAGCGAATTCAGCTACGTGATCTAACGGTGGAATAAGTTCTCTTGGAGTCGGATAATCACAAAACGACTCAATTTCAGCAGTTTAATGCCTGGAAATTTAAAAAAAAATAACTAACTGTCAGACTTTTTTCAATGCAATGATATCCTTGTTTTCTACTTTTGCAAACTTTTATCTTAACTTTCAGTATTTCGGGTCTTGCGGTCCCCTCCCCCAGGGGCGCCACTCGGGAGAACCCCAAATTAGTTTTGGGGGAATTTTTTTTTTTTATTTAGAGCTCGTACACTCGCACTGCGAATTTCTATTTTTAATTTTGTTGGCACCGGATAGGAGGAAAATTCCATTAGGCTAACCTTCACAAGCGTTTCTTGATGCACATACAAGCAGAGACCGAAAAGAAACAGCGCCGGTGGGTCTACGATAACGCGTAAAAAAGGGAGAGGATGATCACCAACTTGACCTATTTACATATCCCTCTATTGAAAAACCAGTAATAGCCGGAGGGCATAAAAAAACCGATTTTCCGCGCGGAGAAGTTGAACCTACGCCATCTACACCGCGCTGCTAATTCGTAGTGGCTTGTGGGGAAGCGATAAGGCAGAAATCCGTTTTCTTTTCTGTGTTTGCATACACGCGTGTCTATAGACAAGCGTGTACATGGGCGAAGGCGTGGTCCTTAAAGGCACATAACTCCCTCCGGTATATTTTAACAGTTTCACTCGATACATTACCGGAAATAGTTTTATATAAACTGATTTACCTTTCATTTGCTGGTCTAAGGGTACGATGCAGATGTCAGTAGTGGCGCGTGAATGTTATTAGGCTTGTTTTAAACGGCTCGGTCCGAGCGATATTTAACTCCCGCCACATCGCTGGCAAGCCGCGGCCCTGGAGGAAGGATAATTAATCCTTCGCTCAAGTTTACGACTTGGTCGTACGATGTGTCACGTTGCAGCGGCCCCGAAATGAGTATGACTAGTGTCGTAGAGCAATGCGCACTGCGGTCGTTTGAACTAAATTTTAGCGTAGGTGACGCAGAGTAAAGCGGCCAGAACGGAGGGATTCATGTGCCTTTAAAACTGAAAGGAAAACTAAATTGAATGTATATTGGAAGGCTAGAGAAAAATGTGAAAATTTAAGCTCTCCAGTAAAAGTGTGAAAAAATTTGAAAAATTGACCAAACTGGTGAAAAAATGTGAAATTTTTTTAATTTTTCATAAAAAAAATTGTATCGTGCAAAAATTGTATCGTGAAATTTGTTCTACTACAGATGAATAAAGACAAAATTCAGTTTGAGGAGTTTCGTTTATGTTCGTTGGCCAGTGAGCCAGGTTATTTGTTTTGTCGGTAGATGGCGGTGTGACTTGCACTGCGGGAATGTCGCTGTCTTTTTGTTTTTTTGTTTGTTTTTTATTATCCAGGAGATACCAAAAATGAAATGTGCCCGCGCTCCCGAAAATTAGTCGCACCCCTGAATGAGTTTTTTGTGATTTAGAAATAGGCTTGTTAAACAAAAAAGCATCTAAAAAAGCATGTATGAACAAAAGATGAGAAAATGTCTAAAATTTACGTGCGAAAAGCGTGAAAAAAAAATTCTAATGTGTGAAGTGAAAAAATGTGAAAAACACTAACGACCCTCTGATGGCATTCCTGGAAGGACCCATTTGAAGTAATTAAGAAGGTGGAGATAAATAACAGCTCAAGTTGGAAAAAAGAAGGCTGATGAAATTAGTTTATATCGTGCAAAACTTATGAAGCCACACTCCCGACTTATTTCTACGGTGAATGCAGTAAAACCAGTAGGGGCGGAAATGGTGAGGAATCAGGGACGACGCTAGAATCACTTTATTGGGGAGGCGGCAGTGGGGCAGCAGTTTTAGCCAGGGGGGCGAACCGAAAAATTCAACTTTAGCGGTTCCCCCCCCCCAAAAAAAAATTCTAAATAACACTTGTAATTCTTTCTCACACCGAACGTTCTTAACTGTTTCATACCCTATTTTTTGGGAACATTTTAAAATCCAACTGTAAAAAATGATCTTTCAACTCTCACAGTAACAACTGAGCTCTATTGATGTAACCTCAAGTCCTTCTTGTCGCCTTGAAAGAAACTAACGTAGTTTTCTTAATAAATAACCAGAATTTTCTTCGTTTATACGTTTTATTTTGAACTGATGAGTGGGGGGGGGGGGGGGGGGGCAAAAATGTGGTAGGGCGAGCGCCCCCCTCGTCCCCCCTTAGCGTCGTCCCTGTGAGGAATATGTATGAATGGCAAAGAAGTATAGGTTAGATTTACCCCTAACGGGACGGTGTGGTTGCAGGAAATGGACACGCAGCCATAAACATACATTACGGGGTGTTTGAGTTCGTCGGAACGAACACAGGCTTGTTGAATGTCATGTCATAGACCGAGGGTGCACGGAGGTTTCTCAAGTCGACTTAACCTACGTCGATGTAGTGTTTAGAGGGCTTTAAGAACGTCCATGTAATCACCTAAAACCACTTTCAAGTCGCTTTATTTCAAACCACCTCTTTACGTCGACAGAATACGTTGCAATAATTGTTACGTTGCAAAGCGATCGCCAACAATAAGACTTCTGCAAATAAAAACAAAACCCTATGACCCTGTGTCTTTCTGACTCTTGTCTGAGCTGACCCATCTTGGTTTGCTGCGCAATGCACATCGGGGGTTTCAATGGTTTGTCCAGTCTCTAAACCATGCGCAACGGCTGTTTGTTGTGACGTCACCATAAGTTAGCCAATGACAAACGAAAACAACGGCTGTTTGGCCGTCTGATTGGACTAGCCCAGTCACGTGATGTGCACGTCACAGCAAACAGCCATGGCGTGTGGTATAATTAGAGTGATTCGTAGTTGGTGATTGTTGTAGCTTGCGGAGTGTTATGGTACTTGGGAAGCCATATGTTAAGTAGCGTTAAATTTAAGATAGTGTAGAGCGTACGGAATAGCGTCCTTTAGGCTCCCATAGAGTAATAAATAAAACCCTATGAGGGATTGCCGGCGATTTACTTTCTGACTCTCCCAGGGGAAAAAAATGCCAAAGTCGCCGGGCTAAAGGTTTAAAAAGCGTATTTATTTATTTATTTTCCATAGAAATATTCAAATGTCAGTGCCTGGAGACCGGGTCCGGGCTGCGTCGTGCTTGGGGTCGCTGCTTGAGTGAGCAAAGTGAACGAAAATCAGCGTTTGTTTGCCTGTATGCGCAAAACTGTTAATGGTCAGATTTCCATTAGTGGGTGGGTTTCCATCAAACACCGTCCGTGCTATTCCTCTACCAAAACATAAAATTTCAAACCTGTTTATAACTTCTAACGAGATTCACTTTTATAATAGTCCCTATTTTTTTGTGTACGGAAACCTTAACAGAACATTATTTTGTTTTGCAAGATCGATGCAGATTAAAAGCCTGCGTTTAACTTGTTGATGTTCGTAACGTCACACTGTCCCTCTATTCTTGGTATCAGAAAAACAGATCGTGGGAGACTTGCGATTGATTTTTCCAAGCGTTGTGAACTTCAATTTCATCATTCGTAGCCCTGACGTGATGACAGATAACATGAACAAGCTTGTTGTGCTGGTGTGCACCTTGGCAACAGCCGCTGAAATGAGTGGAGCAGAACCAACGTGAGTGATTATTCTGTAGGAGGGAGTACTAAGTATTATGTTACTGATAAAAATCAAGTGCACCATTGTCGCACTAAAATTAATACGCGGTCAAAACAGATACTCATCGTCACTAAATTAAATTAAGTTAATACACGAATCGAAGACATTACACAAGGATAAAGATGCATAGTCAGTGACGGTGAAAATCACACACAATATTCATAGCTGAAATTCACTACGTTTTTTGAAAGTTACGTTGAAATTAATGTCTTTACACGACCCTATACACTACGATGCCGAAAGTGTCCGTTCGCTTCCGGCAGGTGTTCGTGCAAGATAATTTAAACACAGTGTTTAAAACACTTAACTCATAACCTACAGTGTCGGATTGGGCCACCCGGGAAACCGGAGTTAACAGAGGAGCCGGCCCCCACTTTAAGGGGCCCTTGTTTAAAAAAAAAAGAAATAATTTTTTGAAAAATTCGAAATGACTTCACATGAAAATTGCGTTTCGAAGTTGCAGGGAAACTTCTCAGATGCACTGTCATTTCTTCTCGATATCTTTCTAGATTACAGAGCCCCCCCTCTCCAACTTATTTTGAAAAGTTTGAAATGAATTCGTATATAAATTGCACCACGAAGTTGCAGGAAAACGTTTCATAATCACGCTAACTTTTTTAGAATATGCTAGCTTACAGGGCTGTCCACACGGTAGGAGGCGTTATTTAAAAAAAAAATATTTCCGAAAAATTTGAAATGAATTCCTACGAAAATTGGATCTCGTAAGTTTTAGGAAAACGTTTCAAATTCACGAAGATTTCAATACTTTAGCTTGTGCAATTTCTCCCTCTCCCCCCCCCCCTCCCTTCCAAGCGAGGCATCCCGAGGCCCCTGCAGTTGCATTCCCGGGATAGCCCAACCGCCGACCCCATGCAATCAGACCCTGTAACCTATCACATCTAAGTGTAAAACAGCGTAAATAAAGAAAGTAAAGGGTAATAGGGAGTAAAAATAAATAAAAGAATCAAAAATGCTTTGTTTACATCAGTTAAAAATAGCACCAATGTCTCTGCCTTGATTTAAAGCTGTAGTTACAACTTCATTTCTTTCGACTAATGCTGATTATGACGATACATTTTTACGAATACCGCACATAGCATTTGAGGGACAAATTTGGTTATTAAGAAATTTCAAAATTTTATTAGCAACAACTTTTCTCCCCCGATGATTTTACTGATTATACCCAGTAAAAATACAGGTAGATAATTTACAGTCAAAGTACTTTTACCCATTTTGGAAATGGGCCTTACGATCTGAATTTTCAGTTAAAAATTAATTTGTGGCGCCCAAGTATACGTAAAAAGACACTTCCTGACAAGTCAACAAATAAATGGGTCACAAGTACACCAATGTAATGCGATTTTTATCATAGGCGTATTACATTGGTGTACTTCAGGCCATTTGTTTACCTGTCAGGAGGTGTCTTTCAACATATGAGTTTTCAGCTTTTCAGGTCAAATTTCTCGTTTAATAATGTTATTAGTAATAATTCTTTAAAATACGACAGAATTTGTCCGAGTTTGTGTAATGCGGTTAAATTTAAAACCATCCGATTCCTGTAGCGGAAGTATATTTTTAAATCGTTTATGGTGTTTACTATTTCAATTTCCTGTGCTTCTTCAAGATAGTTAGTTTGCTCATTGACGCCCTTTCGTGAATCTGTGTTTCGCCGTTTTCTTTGAGGGTTGTTACAACTGAATTCCCGTTTGCGTATTTTTTTCTGCAAAGGTGGAGTTGAGACGCAAAATCCTTATAAAATTCGTTAGCAACGTTTGCTTTTGATAAACTCTTAAAAGTTTTTTTTATATGACCGTCAAGTCCAACTTTAGCAGTTGTTCCTATTAGGCCACTAAAAATTAATTAAGTGGTTCTCGGGAGCGCATCACGGTTTTTTTTTTAACGCACGAAACGGTTTTTTATGACGTTGAATAAAAAACAAAATTCCGAACACGCATCAGCAGGTTTACCCAATATTTTCTGGAGCCGATGACCACATCAGCTCTTTGCTCCATTCACATGATCGCCTCGAAACGAATCTAAGAGTCGTTCAGAGGCCTGTCACAACTAAAAACTTATATTTAAAGAATGACTTACCAAATATGCTATACTGTTGCACGCTGATCTATGGCATTAAAACATAGACATTGTACTTCACAACAAAATATAAGCTACTGATTTCGTTTTGTTTTGGTTAAAAAAAAAAAGCCATCGCCATCTGAAAAACTCCCGAATAAAACGTAAAATAAAAACACCGCCCGCTAGCGTCAATTTTTTCAGCACCACTCCGGAAAACAACTAAATTAATTTTTAGCAGCCTTAATTGGTTTACTACATCCCAAAGGCGTTTGTTATCCTTATTTGCTGCATCTAATTTTTTTAATAAAATAATAAGTTTTATACTTCTTGAATTTTATGATGAATTTTGTTTTTTATTTGCCATTAATCTGAAATCAAACTCATTTGTATACTACGTATTCATTTTTCCCCATTCGTAACATGCGGTTTGTCTTATTAAATGTCAGAGTGACACCAGCCAACTCCAGATAGTCAGGGAGCAGTTGTAGGAAATTTAGGGTTACTGTGCACATTTTGCCAACTTTGATTTTTCACTTGGTAGTTGTTGTTTACATCCCAAAGAATATTTTTCCACATGTTGCCACCTTGGCAATACGCATTTAATGTAATAGGCATTAAAGATGGCGCCCAATTTTGCAATTTGGCCGATTATGCAAGAACCGTTAGTGATACACAAAAAACAACGGCTGAGATAAAAGTTGTTTGCAATAATGTAATCTACAATGTATTTCCCATACATTTTTTTCATATCTCTTATTGTTTTCGAGAAAAAAGGATTTTAGGCCATTTTATGGCTAATTTAATGCTAACAGACGTCTCAATTTGTCAACTGACAACTTTCAACTGCTGCTACGTCGTTTCTAATTCATTGGATGGCTCCAATTAACCTCATTCGATAGGTGGGAGTGCCTTCTTTGCAACAGGGGTCGTTGAAAGGGTCTACGACTGTTAGGAACCGAGTTACGACCGTTTTACTAGTGGCTGGTATTACAGTAATCATTGGAATTTTCGCTCATTTTCAACTTTCAACTGCTATTGTGACGTGTCTAATTTAGGTAGAGGACTCCGATTAGATTCATACGAAAGGTGGGAATGTCTTCTTTGCAACAAGGGTACGTGAAAGGGTCTATGACTGTTAGGAACCGAGCTACTCTCGTTTTACTAGTGGCTGGTTTCACAGTCACCACTGGATTTTTCGCTTTTTTTCAACATTCAACTTCTATTGTGACTTGTCCAATTTAGGTAGACAATTCAGATTAGATTCGTTCGAAAGGTGGGAACGTCTTCTTTGCAACAAGGGTAGTTGAAAGGATCTACGACTGTTAGGAACCGAGCTACAATCATTTTACGAGGGGCTGGTATTATAGTCACCGTTGGCTTTTTTGCTCAATTTTCAACTTTCAACTTCCATCAGAAAAGAAACTAACAAATTACTGACATACTACAAAAATAAACTTTCAACAACTTTTACTGGTTGTATTTTGACTTGTCCTGATTATATTTTGAAAGTTATACAGATTTTGTAACATTTTTTAACATGTTGTGTAGACGTACACTCGTGGTTCACTCTTAGCAGTGAACGATTCCTAGGGCTTTTTATTAATAATATTGTATCGTACTCAGGCGAAATCCATCCATTGTGGTTGTAGAAGATCGCCCCTTGGATTTTGAGCTAATATTTCCAGTCAATTACAACAAGCACATGCCACCAAAGCTCAACAGTAAGCCTAATATTCATATTGTTCTGTGAATTTCATTGTGTGCGTACTAAACTCTTTTTGAAATATCTAACCATGTAACTCTAGCGTAAGATTTGTGTGCTGGCTGATCTAAAACGGCCCCGAAAGAAAAGTATGGACGTAAGGGGACAACCCGTGACTACAACGCTCGAAGTGCCTGAGGAAGATGGGTGATCGCACCTTGATTTGTGACGATCAAGGGACTATTTTGGTAAATAGCGTACCATGTTCATTTAATTTCTGTGTTACCAAGTAAAACAATGAGCCTTTCTGCCTAGAGTATAACATTTAATTGATTGAAAAACCATTACCTATATATTTTGATTCTTTTATATCGTTATGTCATCTACAGCATTATTTCAGAGCTATGCAATGGTATCTTACTCTGCTATATTCTCATTTGTAGACTAAATAAGGAATAAAAGCCAATAAAGCCAATATTCCTTATTTATCGTATAAGTGCTTTTTAATTCTATTTGTATTCTATTTGTATTTCTATTTATATTTGTATTTATTATTTATTATAATTTGTTATTATTTAACCAAACCCAAAAATAAAAAGCAAAATAACAGGCAACAGAACCCAAATTCATTATCAAAAACACACCAATAAAAAAAGTATAAAAAAAACGCACGCTCAGCTAAAAAAAAACACCGATTAAACCGTTAACAAGGAATGGCAAAAATAAGATGCAACAAAAAACAAAATTACAAAAGATTTTATATCAGAAATAAAATCCACAAGGGTGAAAGAACCCGTCCAGTTTCAGCCAATCAGAGTAGTGATATCAGAACAAAAATGGCTGCCACCAAGTTGCTACATTAGTTGCAAAGCTAATCCCACCGACTATTACTTCAGACATTAAATGAAAAACTTGACCATTGCTACGGATTGTAGCATTGGTGAGTTTTTCCCGTTTAACCATTTATCTAATGCACCGTAGGATTAGCTTGGCAACTAATGTCGCAACTTGGTGGAAGCCATATTTGTTCCGATATCACTACTTCGATTGGCTGAAACTTGGCAGGTTCCTTCACCATTCTGGAATTTGTTTCTGATTTATTATTACATTAAACCCAGAGTTCTTTAAGAACTGGGCGGAACTCTCAGACGTTTGGCCAAATCATGAGCTTCGTTGTTCCCTGTAATTTGTAGCCAAATATTGGAAAAAAAAATACACCATGACATTTGCTTGATCTTCTTGTATTCATAAACTACCTCATTTGCCACTCTGGAGTCCATCATACATTGGATCAGAGTCAAGATATTGTCATTGTCCATTGAGCCTATTACCTTCGTTTTTAGTTTTACCAAAGTTAATAGAATCGACGGACCAGGATACTGGCCAACAATTTTCGATAGTTGCTATAGGCTCCAACTTAATAAACTAATAAATTATTTTTTCGTAGATTCTCCTGCTGAAGTTTCCGTCAACTTTAAACCTTCCAGCATTCAGGATATATCATTTCACGACATGGTAATTTCAAATGTATAGATTAATAAGTGGCAATAAATGTTTACAGACCTAACGAAGCAAGCAGTCTGCATTAAAAACTGGCCTTGTGAGGAAACACAATACACTAGTCTGAGAAAGAAAGAAAAGACAACTGCCCCGACTGGGACTCGAACCCACGACTTCCCGTTTACTAGCCGGAACCACTGTGCTACCGGGGCGGGTACTGGCTACAGGCTCCAGCCGAGATAAGTAGCTGTTCAGTCTTTCTCAGTGGTGAACTAGAGATCACAAACATACATACAAGGAGGGAAAGCAACTTTGCTACTTGGCCTCCACACTAGAAATAATACAAGTAGTAAATAAAGAAAGAAATCACAAGGTAAAGGGTTAACGAAGCAAGCAGTCTGCATTAAAGACTGGCCTTGTGAGGATACACAATACACTAGTCTGAGAAAGAAAGAAAAGATAACTGCCCCGACTGGTACTCGAACCCAGGACTTCCCGTTTACTAGCCGGGTGCTCTAACCACTGCGCTAGCCTGTAGCTAGTACCCGCCCCGGTAGCGCAGTGGTTAGAGTGCCCGGCTAGTAAACGGGAAGTCCCGGGTTCGAGTCCCAGTCGGGGCAGTTATCTTTTCTTTCTTTCTCAGACTAGTGTATTGTGTTTGTGTCCTAATGCTTTGTGTCCTAATGCTTGCTCATATGCAGTTTTAAACTCTGAACGAAATTCATGGTGCAGCTGATTGTTATTACCTTGATGCAACTATGAAAAGTCAAAATGAAATATTTATTTCCACGCAACCAAAGGTTCATGAATTGAAATAACTCACGTTACATGTTGGTGTTGAAGAGATATGAATGTGGTGAACTGGGTCCAGTTTCAAGTGAGACCCAACTCAGACTTGGTTATACATGAGAGCAGCTGCCGCGTGAGGGCGGTGCATCCCTATTTATTAGCTTATATTGGAATGCACCGTGGGAGTGGTGCATACCTAATCAATACACTGATTGGTTAGTTACATGAATGACACACAGAGAACCTGTGTGTATTAATACAACTAATTACACTAAATAGTAGTGCCTGTAATCAGACATTACAGTGGGCAATCTTAGAAAACAAGTTTTTCTTCTCGGAAAAGTCCATTAATCTTAACGGGCGTGTATACCCGTTTCGCCACCTCCCACTTCACCGAATCCCATTCTGCCGAATTTTAGTCAGTGTGTTAATTTCTGGTGAAAGTGGCAAATTCTGTTTTGCCAAATCATTTTTTTCCAAACATCGTGCCTCGCTCGTTCTGGGCAAAACATAACATTAGAAATAGCAACTAATTACATCATCCCTTCCAAGCAGGAATGATTCTTTGACATCTCTAATGTTACATTTTTGTAAGAATATTTTGATTCGGCGAAATGGGATTCGACGTAACGGGAATACCACTTTTGCTAAATTTTAATCGGGGTTTAATTTTTGGCACAATGGGAAAAATTTTCGGCGAAATGGGATTTGGCAAAGCGGTATTTGACGAAACGGTTAACCGCTCTTAACGCAGTAGGTCAAAGAAAAAGGCGTGAATTTACTTAACTTTCCTTTTTTGTTTATTTTTCCTCAGACAGTTAAAGTTTCAGTTATATTTACGATTCACTGGCAAGACTATAGAATTGCAATGAAACACAATTCGACCATCGTCCAATTCACATGCTTTAATCTACACTCAGATGAGGTATCGAAGATGTGGGTACCACATCTTGGTGTTCGTAATGCAATGAACGAAGAAATCTTACATAGTCGCGCAAGGTTTTTTGACGGACATTTCTTCATTGAAGTCAGGTGAGTCCAATTTTCATTTATTTTGTTTCCTTGATTGCAGTAATTACTTTCCAGGTTGGTATCGGAAAAACTGATTTGGTTTGTAGGATCAGAAAGAGAAAATACTTACTAACAAATTTCAAATATGCATTGTATTGTTGTTAAGTGGTAATCCACGAATACCAGCGAGGCACTGCAATCCGATGAACCCTTTTATGATGTTGTGTGATAGGTTTTTGCAGTAAATGTAACCCTTTGATGCCTAGACTAAACTACGCTTCACGTCTGTTTGCTGCGACGCGTGTAACACGTGACTGGGCTAGTCCGGCCAATCAGACGGCCGAAGATCCACTGTTCTCATTCGTCAGCAGCAGCTTAGCTACAGGGTGGCAAGGGTGCCATCGGCCCCCAGCCTCAGGGCGCACCTGAAAGAAAAAAATTATTTAGATTTAAAAAAGGCTCTTCCATAGGTGCCGGAGCCCGGGGGGGGGGGGGGCGGGGGGGGGGGCATGGTCCGACCACTTTTTGCTGGGACCAATAATAGCCCCCTCAGTTTTAAGAAATCGGAGAAAGAAAACAATTTTTTTTAGCTATCTTTTCATTTTAACGTTGATCTGGCATTTTAATTTCTGTTTTTATGTATACATTAATAAAACTAGATTCGGAACAAAATAATCCAACGTGACGGGGCACACGAATCAAACACGATATGAGTTGCGTCGCACTAAACGAAACTACGTAAAGAAAAGGCTGTATATTCACCGTGCCAGTTTCGTAAGTGAAACTTGCGTCATTAAGTTATATCTTCTAAAAGTTATTTAAACTGAATAACAATGTGCTATATTAATTTCTATACGTCTTATAATACAACCTGAAATGTTCATTAATTTTCTTAAAAATGTGGTAAGTATTGGAATAAGAAATCTGGCATTACTTCATCGTGGCCAACTCTACCTTGCCCACTTCCAGTGGCGAACACAATCTTGCGATCCGTCCCCAACCCCCATCCCCCCTGCCACTCCGTACAATAAAAATAAATTGGAAATGAAGCCATCAGCGAAAATCGTAAAGTAGGATTAATAGTACAGCAAACCACCTTTATGCACTTTCGCTTCATTCAAGTCGTGTGACGCAGAATCAACTGATGTGACTGACTTACTGACTTACTGACTTCGTCGGGAAGGCAAATTCTAGCGCCCCTACCCCCCTCCCTTTCACCCCCATGCTAGAAAACGTATGACCTTTATTCTTGTATGGTGTGATTACTTTTCTTGCTTTGCGTCATGAATGTTTCATAAAAAGGTCTTGAAGTTATAGCGAATTTAGATTTTTCCAATAATTTTTAGGCCCGTCGGCTCTTATTTCTTTATTTTAGGGGGGAGGGGCCCTTGGTTCCTGTCCCCTGCCAACCCCCCCCCCCCCACACACACACATCCTCGTTATTTACGCAACTGCTGGCATTTGGCCCCCTCACTTTTTTAATGGTAGAGGCGCCCCTGGGCTCTTTTGTAGTACGCTAGTTATTTAATATGATATAAACTTATTTTAAAAATGAATTTCGAACCTCCCCGTCCGTCCATCCCCCTATCATTAAGAACGAGCTAAAAAATGTATGTAAGCCCAAACTTTTTTCCAGCTTTTTTTTCAAAAAAAAATAAAAATGAAAATAGGGAACACTTGACTAAAATACGAAAAAGTGGTCCCTATTTTTACTACACCAAACAAACATTAGAAAAAAAAGTAAGACTTAACAAATATTTCAGCTTGCGCTTTTTTATGGAGGGGGGTCCCTGTATATTAAGGAGGGGGTCCCAAAGGGCTAATATGCCACCATTCCCACCTAATGTACCAACGCCACTGTTCGTCTTTGGCTAACTCATGATGACGTCACAGCAATCAGACGTGGCTCGTGATATAGACCTCCGCCCAGTGGCGATGCCAGAATAATTTAGGTAGGGTGACATGGCCAGGCAAAAGTTTGACGTGGGGATCCTTTGTCACAAAACTGAATTGAAATTTAAGACCTAAATAAAACAATAGCATATTTTGGTGAAAATATTTATCACTTGATATATCTGCACCTCTAATGTTCATCTCTGCTAATTTGTACCCATTTGGACTAGGTTTCTCTCTAAAGGCAAGTAAAAAATTTAAATAGCAGAAAATAAAATAGTTCTTATGAACTCAAATTATCTCAATTTAAGATGTTTTTGTTTTGGGCATGAAATACCAGTCAGTTAGTATGTGAATAAGTAACCTCCTTGAGCGAAGCGACACGACGCTAGCGATGTGGCTAGTTAATGTTAAAAAAAAGTAAAGTTGCAATAGACAAGTGTTTATTGCTGAATCCCTCTTTGAGTTCAGAGATCATGGTTCAGCCATATTGACATCATTCAAAATCAGTAAAGATTAACAGTAAGACAATGTCACAATTCCATATTTAAAAAAAAAATTAAACATGCCAACATAGCATCAATGTCATGCCTGTCTTCAGAAACTAAAACAAAAATAAGTGTTTAGGTATCAAAGGATAAAAAAATTGTTAGGACTAATTTTTTTTTATTGCAGTTAGCTAAAGACTGGCTATAAAAACCTTTAAATGGCCCTTTACAAGACCAGAAAATAGCACCAGGGACGTAAACCTTTACGTCCCTGATAGCACAAACTAGAAAAAAATGCCTCAGAATCTGTACCTCACTGTTGTAGCTCACTTGATCCCCAACAATCCCTTCCTGTTATTTGAACCTCATTCCCACCACATGGTACAATTGCCCTTGTTGCCCCCCCCCCCCCACAATACCCTAGATGTTCTGCTAAATGCACAGCTAAAGCGTATGAAGCGTATGAAGCTAAAGCGTATGAAGGTACTCCTCACAGCAAGGACTCAAGTAAAGCTTGCGAACGATCTCCACCGTGACGAGATTTGCACGTTTCTTTTGCGTATGTGGGATGGCATAAACATCACCTCTAGTATCCTTACCTCTCTAATTATCCCATTCACTTCCTCTCTTCTTAAACTTTAACCATTCAAAGCTTGTGCTCCGAAAGTTTGAAGTTTTTGCAAGACACTTCCTGCCTTAAATAGAGTAGTCAAAGCCAACAAATAAAAGATTAGTAGTGAAGAAACACCTACCACTGAAAGGACCACCCTTTCTAGGATTGAGTCGGAGCCTCGGAAAATGTTCTGGTTTAATTAAGTTAAAATATAGCTCCCAGAAATTAGTATATCAGCGCCTTCCATTTTTTATTAGACCGGCACTTGGTAATCTCAAAGCTGACCGTGTATGGTAAAAATATTTAGACTTTAATTACGATCTCTCAGTCTCAGGAAAAGTAACTAATTAGGTTTCGTGCAATTTTTCTACAGAAAAACAACATCATTTCATTGTGACCTAGATCTGAATTCTTACCCAATGGATGTTCAGGAATGCAGCATGCAAGTGCAAGGTAAAAAAAAAAATAGTTACTGTGTACATTTATGACTTATATCGTCAGTGAGATATTTTCTTCAATCTGCATTAGAAAAGGCGTGTAGATCGTGCACCTGACTGGTAAAGGTCCTATTAAGTCCAGCGATACATGTTAAGCAATAGTTATAGCCATACTTTTGCAAAAATGGGTCGCGATAAGCAAGAATTTATAGGGTTGGGGAGGAGAATTTGTGACTGAGACCCCATACTGCAACCTCTTAGATCCAGTCCAATTAGTTCCGTCTGAGTTTATAGAGGGCGCCACGAGTTTTACAGCGGAATTTCTACTCAGTTTTCAGCCTGAAATTAAACTAACCTAAACGAAACTAGCTTGTATTTAATTATTATTTAGTTCAGCTTAGTTGCAATTTAGTTTACTTTAGAATTGGGCTGAAAAATGAGCACAAATTACCAGATGGAACACGTGGCGCCCTCTGAAAACTCTGATGGAACTAATTGCAATGGATCTAGGACGTTTCAATAGTGACTTTTTAGAGTTACAAATTCTCCTCCCCAACCCTATAAATTCTTGCGATAAGTGATTTATTGTGCAGTTTTTACATCCAAGGAAGCAGCATATCGTCCGAGGCCGAAAGCCGAGGATGTGCTTCCTCCAACGACGTAAAAACTGTGCAATAAATCACTTATCGCGACCCATTTTTGCAAAAGTATGGCTGTAACTGTTTTATTACCATACAACATCAGTTTTTATGGCGGTAAATGAACGAATCCAACGTAAATTTAATAGGCGGTTTGATTATTTTAATGCAGTCTTGAGCCAACAATGGATCGGTGCATTTTTTGGCATTGCTGCACACTATTTTGCTCCCTCGGCCTTGATGCTGCAACAATGCCACCGTAGCCGTGTTCCTTTTGCATTATTATCTGCACCCCTAAAGTCAACAGTAAGCATGCTAATTGTTATAGTTGGATAGAGGAACTGTCTGTTCTCTTGTTGAGCCATGTGTAGCGATTTAAAGCAGGGGCCAAAAAGGGTAACGTAACCCCCCTCCCCCGTTGAAATATATTTATATATGTCAATGAAAACGTATCGAATATTAACCTTTGCAATTTGCCTTCATTTATGCAAATAAATGCTGACTAAGCATACTTATATCTATAGTTTGCAACAATGCGTCGGCAGGAGGATAGAGGATCTATAGTTTGTCAAAGACTGCAACAATAGGCTGCGAGACGTAGCCGAGGAGATCATTTTCCATCCGTGGCGGACTGTAAATCCCATTACAAACAAAAACGTCAAGTGTGCTGTAAAAAAGGGGGTTATATGATTGAAGTTACACTTTACTTGTTAAAAGGTATACACGGATAAAAATTGATGATTTTTAATTGAAATAATCAAATGCACAGTTGAGAAAATTGCATCTGTTTAAGTGCAGTTGTGTTTAGCACAACAAATAAAGTGTAACTTCAATTATTACGTTTTAGTGCAGGGACGTGCATACAGGGAAGCCAGGAGGGGGCCCCTTTTTTCTGAAAAAACGGTGCCCTTTTTTGCCGAGCGGTGTTGTAAAAGAGCCTATAGCAGGCCAAAAATGGACAATAACGGCGCAGAAAGTGGTGCAAAGTGGAGCACACACACAAAAAAAAAAGTCCCCAGAAAAAAGTTTGCCCCCTACCCTCTTGAAGTGTAGTACGCACATGATAGAAAATCGTGTCAGAAATTCGAATCTTTTGTTTTCTGGATGTCGATAAGTTAGATGGCAGCGGATATTTTTATGATGGACGCATTAGGTGTAGCTCAGATATTTTCTGACGACGATTTTGCAGAAGAAACAAACATCAAACATGTGATACAATTCATATGAGTTAAAAATAGTCTCAACTTTTGTTTCCTTGTCAAGAGCGTGGGTGAATACGTTAGCTTTTTTTGTTTTATTTTAGTTATTTCTTTCTTTGCTGTTGTTTGATTTAGATTGCATGGTTTTGTTTTTATATATTTCGAGTTAACTAAACATTGTTCGTTAATGGGTGAGTTGTCTTTAGAAAAGAACAAAAGTCATTGTTTAAAAGTATAGGATAAGACGTAAATCACTTAGCCTATCCTACACTTAAGTTCCATCTTTAAACTGCTGCACCACCCGTTCTAATTCGGATAAATGGGTGCGATTTGGCTTACACGAATTCCAACAAGGGTAATTAAAATGATTTATATCGATTTGGAGCTAAGCTACGATAGTTTTTCTACAGTGTAACGCTATGCATTTTGCACTATTTTACCACAAGTTCCATCTTTAAACTGCCGTAGCTTAGCTCCTAATTATAAATCATTTTAATTACCCTTGTTGGTAAATATACATCTTCATCTAAGCCTAATCACGTCCATTTATCCGAATTAGAACGGGTAGTGCTGCAGTTTAAAGATGGAACATGTGGTAAAATAGAACGAAAAGCACAGTGCCACAATGTATGTAAACTGCCGTAGCTTAGCTCCTAATTAACATAAATCGCTTTAATTAACCTTGTTGGAAAATATACATCTTCATCTTTCATCTAAGCCTAATCACGTCCATTTATCCGAATTAGAACGGGTACTGCAGCTGTTTAAAGTCAGAAATTGTATATGTAACACGCATTAACGGCCGAAAATAACTAATTTCGGCAAGAAGGATTAATTTTGCCAAAAATATGAATAGAACCTTTTTTTAAAGAAATTTTATTCTAAGCATAATTGGTAACCGGTTAATTTTCAATCGGATAAACCGTTTAGACGCTAGAAGCAAAAAACCTGTTTTCCAAGGTGGCATCATTATGTTTTGGAGTACGGACATATTGTAGAACGTCTCTGCGCAAAAACATTTTGTGCAGACTATTCTTTTGGGTTTTTGCACTGGCTGCCAGACTATTTGGGCAACTGGCAAAATAGGGCGGAGGGTAAGGGCTTTGTATAGTGCATCAACACCAAAATGTTCAGCAAAGATAAATAATAATTTGTATTTACTGTTAATCTGTATTAGCTAGACATCCCTGAACACCAAAAGCATCACAAACAACAACAACAACAAAATTCAAAACGTCGGTTGACAGTAAACGACAGGAAACGCAGGAGGACAATCATTTATGTGTTTAGTGTCAGTTTTACCATCGCAACAATTGAAGTCGTTTTTCCCTTCCTCCCTTCTGTTGCTGCGTGATGGGGCAATTCCTCGGTTCCTTTGTTCACTGAATTAGGAGCAATTCGGAATCGAGAAACAAAGCTTCAACATGTAAAAAATGAACAAACACGCAAATCGCAACAACTGGCTCATTGTATAACTCTTTTATACCAAAAAAAGGGTTAAAGGGTTGGCAACAATGCGGTGCACCAATCTCTGTTGATCTCGTGGTCCTTGAAATCCTTGAAATGAAATCCTTAAAATGACAACCTTGACAATTTCTGGTGAAGAAGCCGTAAAAAAAGGAATTTCAGCCATTTTTCTGAACACTAGGTGGCTTTGATTTGTACCAAGGCATTTGACTGCCATACAAGCTTAAATTTTAGCGATGGAATTTGTTTTTTTATGGCATGCAAACCGCAATGCAACATGGTTTAGGTGTAAGTATGTTAGGTAACACTCATACTGAAAATCAACTTATTAGCTGTACTTATTAGAATTGTTTAAAAGTCATAGGAAATCAACTTATCAGATGGACCATTGTTTAAAAGTCATAGGGAAATCACAATATCGTGTCAGTTTTTTCTTAAATTGATACAATACGGGATTTACTGTATTGTATCACTTTTAAACAATGAAAACGGCACAAGTAAGGTCAAAATTGTTGTTTGTTTGTTTTTAGGAGGCACGAACCCAAACTGGGTCAAAATTGAAAACGAAGCCATAACAATGGAATACACAGGACGTTACATCTGAGTTTGGCACAGGGCCGGATTAAGGTTACTTGGGGTCGCGAACAAAATTCTTGAGGTGGCCTCCCTCCCCTTCCTATAGTTCTCTTCCACGTAAACAGCTCTTATCTAGGGACAAATGGAAGAAAATTGTGGGAAGGGCAAGAATTTTTGTATTTTTGGATTTTACTTGTCAGTTACTTCTCATCTTACCTTTTAGAATTTTACTGCTTAATATTTTCTACTTATTCTGCCCATTTTTTTTTTTAGTTTGGATTGTCAAACACTGTGAAAGAAATTTTGATTTGCTGTAAAAGCTTTTAGCAGGGCCGGGGTCCACTTAGAAATTTGGGGCCAAGGACAAATGTCCCTAATGTCCCTGCCTTAATCCGGCCCTGGTTTGGCACGAGGTTAATTAATTGATTCTTTATTGGGCTGAAAAAATGGCCTCCAAGCCATGGGCTCATTCTAAATCTATTTACAAGCTACTTTAACCTAACAAATTGAACAAAATGAACAAACCAACCACGACACGACACTCCCAGCACTTGCCCGCCGCGGATACTGTTCTACCCACAAAACGCAGGACCAGTCACCACATCACGTTCACCAGGTTAATTAAGTATGACCTAAAAGGGTTTAACGAGCGTTAACCACTCCTGGTCATCTGCCCGAAGCCCTAAAGCCCTAAGGCCCTATGTCTGCAACAGCCAGATTCCCAGGCGGTCACCTAAGTATGACCTAAAACAAAACTTCAACAATGATTTTCCTTATTCGTTTTTTTTTTTGGTACACATGCATTAATGATACTCATCTGTTATTGTCATCTGTATTTGACAGCTCTAAACTACAAATCTTCCGTGATCCTGAAGCGATACGTTCGTCTCTACGAGTTTACTAGCAGTATGCATCACCAAGACATGCACATTGTCCATGTAGATGCCGGAAATTGTTCATCGATTGATCATTTTGAAAGATGTGAGTAATCTACCGATATTTAAGCTAGAGAAACATTTTCATAGTAAGAATTTATAGAGTTGGGGAGAAGAATTTGTGACTGAGACTCCTTCTGAAACGTCTTAGATTCATTCCTATTAGTTCCGTCTAAGTTTATAGAGGTTGCCATGAGTTTTATGTGGCAATTTCTACTCAGTTTTCAGCCTAAAATTAAACTAAACGAAACTAGCTTGTATTTATGATATTTAGTTTGGCTTAGGTGTAATTTAGTTTACTTTATATTTGGGCTGAAAAAAATTAGCAAAAATTATCAGATGAAACGTGTGGCACCCTCTGAAAACTCCGACCGAACTAATAGGAATGACTGTAACTCGTTTCAGTAGGAACTTTTCAGAGTTAAAAATTCTCCTCCCCAACCTTATAAATTCTTGGTCATAGGTTCCATTTGCTCCCACGAAGTCTGTCAAACATACTGATAATTGAGAACATGAGCTGCTTACGAATTGAGCTTTTCACATTTATAGATTAAGTTTTAGTGCTAACAACATAACAACAATTTTTTGCGATTTAAGTATGTTTAACTTTAATATTATTTTGGTTCAACAATGAACGCATTTGCTTTGACAGAATAATTGTGACCAGCCATTTTTACAATAAACATTCAAAATGTAGATTATTAACAGCCACGTATTCTATTGGTCTATATTCAACTGTTCGTTTGACTTTTTATTTGTGCTCTTGTTCCCGGTAGGAATATATAGGTTTTAATGGCATTATACCAATTCTGTAATGTGTGGTGCTGTGGCAACTGATGAAAAACGGCAAAGTGGGAGAGCTCTAAAAAAAAAAAAAAAGACTTGAGTTAGGGACTTTTAAGGTCTGAACTATGGGTTTACTTTAGTCCTACAGGAAATTATCTAGGCTTACCGGGCCTAACAAGGTTCGGGCCTACTAAAGGCCTATTAGCAAAAATGACCCCTACCAAGAGGAACCTAGCAGGGGTCGAAGAGGACCAGCCTGATGGCTGACCCGAAGGTTAACTGATTTAGTATGCTTGGTCCGTTTCTTTTATGCGACTTGGTTACCCCTGACAGCCGCAAAATAAAGTATTATGGGTAATGGAAGTTTCTAGCAGGTTCCAGAAGCACGAAACGGAAATGAACATACAAGATATAGATATGCCCACCTATGAAACATTAAACAAGTCAGATTCAAGATTGGCCATCGGCCCCAGCAAACATGGAAGTACACAAGCTTTGCAACATCCTCCACAACCCACCAGAAGCTGAAAATCCAACTTGCAAATCTTGCTTTTAAACATGAAAGAGAATATACATTTTTTTACACTCTATCCATGAAAAATATTTTATTTCAAATTCAAAATATTCTATAAAGCTAAATATACAACGTAAGCCAGCAATATTACTCAATGCCATTTTTCCCTTCCTGATGAACATGAATCTTCTTAAACTTAGAAAATATGTAGCCACAAAGGCCACCTAACTTGTGAAATAACAAAAGTCGACCAAACTACATTTTTTTTCTTGTAGAAAACAAACTAGTGCCCTCACTTGATTGAATTTTCTCAAGTTTAAAAAATATAGACATCCTCACTGTAAAATTATTTTTCTCAGAAAAAGAGAAGGGTTACACCACAAAGTGGGATCGGAGTAAATAGCCGTAATCACATTTTTATCTGTACCTCTTTACACACTAGTAAACATGCACAATGCAAACATTTGTCAAGCACTATGCTGAAAAAGCCGCTTCTTGTGGCCGTGTTAAGCGTAGTAATTGTATAAGCATTTTCTTTCTTTTTGACAAAGGATAACTGTAAAAAATAAATAAATAAAACATTTTTTTGCAATTGCAAATGGTCAAGCAAGGATCGGTGGATCGGTGGACAGCCTGCCAAATCTAAAAAAAAAAAGATAAAAGAAAATGAATTTCAAACGATTTAAAAGCGAGTGCACCCCGATTGGAGGGTTTGTCAATGACTAAAAAACATGTGGGATAGAGTGTCTCATGTCAAGTTTAGGGGTAGGAACGTTGCATGAATTTCCGGAGATTTATGCGGGTTAAACGTTTCCGGATGCCTCTACAGAACAACATGTGACCAGGGTAGGGAATTCCAGACACCAATCACCCTAACGGAAAAAAAGTTTCGACGACAGTCCAAGTGAGACGCCTAAATTGTAAGTTTCAGATAATGACCTCTGGTGCGAGTTACAATTGAAAAATCGAAGAATTGGAGGTCAATCAGTACCCAATAGACCATCAACAATCTTTAAAGTGAGGATCAGATCGGCTCTCAACCTCCGAAATTCGAGTTAGTCAAGCTTTAACAATTTCAGGCGTTGACCATATGCCTGGTCGCGGAGGCCTTGAAGAGACTTAGTATACCGTCTCTGAACCGCTTCTATCAAGTCAATGTCGCGAAACAAATAAGGGGACCACACAGGGCTGGCGTACTCAAGAATCGGTCTAACATACACCTTAAAAGCCCATATCTTGACGTTGACAATTCAGTGACTAGTGTCACTGAATTGTCAACGTACATTGCCTTACTGAAATTGCGTGTCTTCCACAACTCGAAAATTGCACACTTTTCGTTCCAAAAAGTTGGATGAAACTTAAAGCTAATGAGTCTAGCATGGCTTTTGAAAATATTGCTAGCTTCATTTAATAACAGTATTCATTTTTTTTTATCTCTATAGATTACTCGTGTGTGGAGTACAGATTCACAATGCATCGGCAGATAGGTAGCCATCTTATATGGACTTTCTTGCCGAGTGGACTAGTTGTGACTCTTTCTTGGATATCTTTTTGGTTGGATGCAGCGAGCACAACCGTCCCCAGGATTGCGCTAGGGAGTACAACCCTGCTCACGCTCATCACCCAATTTCGAAACCTCCAAGAAGATATGCCTAAACTGTCATACCTCAAAGCGGTGGATGTATGGATGTTGGCTTGCCTATTCATGGTCTTTGCTAGTTTGCTTGAATTTGCTGTTACTTATGGAAATCAAAAGTGTAAAGTTGCGCCATCAGAAAGCCCTATAAACAATAAGGTAAGTGGCTGTAATGTAAGGAGTACGTATTTAATTGGCTTCAAAGAAAAGAATAGGAGTAGAATTAAAAAGGTGGTGCAGTCATAGACTTGCGTGGTGCTACCACCGAACCAAGAGTTTTCAGAGTTCAGATTAGGACCTGACAAAACAAATTCAGGTAAGGAATTCCACAAAATGATGGTTCTATAGTGAAACCGACATTGAACATCCAGGTTGGAAAGTTGGCCATGTGATTTGTGCTGATGACCTCTCGTATGGTAGCAGATTGGAATGAAACTAAAAGAGGAGTTACTGTTTAGGGCCGATGAGTAATGTGAAAACTAAGGATCACGTCAACTCAATGAGCCATAAGTAATACTACTTTGTGCTTGTTCACTTCGTTCGGGGTCCTGGTATCTTTCACAAGTTTTAGTTTGCATTGGAGTTAGTTTTTTTTCTCTCTTCTGCTCGGTGGCGAGCTACCATTTGGCCGAAGTGATACGAAAAAGATAAATTGTTATTACTTGTTAGTCTTTTTAAGCCAAAAAGTGCAAAAGCATACAGGAAAACAAAACGCGACGTTCCGAATAGACCCAACTCATTCTCAAGAGTAAAAAATAAATAAAAATAAAATAAAAACTATTTAAATTAACAAATCTTTTATGGTTGAAATATGTACTTTGTGACAGGCGAAAATATCAGAACGTAGTCAAAACGCGGCACAAACTTGGAAAAAACAAGTCAAAGGGAGATGGACCTCCAAGTGCACAGTGGGCATGTACAAGAGGAAGTGTGGAGCAGTTCAAGTCCACTATTTATATGTTGATTTTCAGGTTTCCCTGATGGCAAAACGTGGTAAAAGAGAACATTTTTTTAGTTAAAAATAGTAGTTGAACTTGGTAATTGTTAGGTATAGTTGTGAACTGCGAGAGCTATTGAAAGCATTTCAACCATTGTCTTTTTCTAAATGTTGGTTTAGTATCCTGTTTTTATAAAGTGAGGAACTAATGAATTGTGTTGATCACATAGCTTAAGATTTATGTGAGCGGAGCCTGTGTACAAGCTTTATTTAATAAAAAGACAAGCCAAATGGTGCACACGCCAATACTGGTTTGTCTTTTTATTAATTAGTTTTGGTGCTCGTCTCTCAATTTTTACCTGCCTAAGCTCATTCTGTCCTACTTAACTGGCTGTATATTTGGGCGTTTCACATGGAATTTGATCAATAGTACTTTGTTTTAGGGGCTTAAGACAGTGGCGAGGCGTGAGTCCCCGCAGCCCCCGCAGAGGCGGGAGGGCGCAGAGCATTTTTGGGTGCCATCGCGTCTTGCTGATTTATTTTTAATTAATTTTTTTTTTGATTTGATTAAAGCTGAAAGTTTCCTCAGTCGTAGTCATATCGTCACAGTCTCTCTAAACTGGCAGGCCAACAGAATTAAAGAAATTTGCAAGCTAAAGAGTTACTGGGGGGAGGGGTGGGGGAGGCATAAAAATGACTTAACAGGGGCACCAATTCTCTTAATGAAATACAAAATAATGCATTTTTAGCGCTACAAACACTACTTCAAAAACGAATCAAGGTTGTAAACTGCAAAATAAAGGTGTAAATACCTGAAAACAAGGCCCAAATTTTTTCTGTTGGTGGTGGGGGAATTACGCAAACCCCCCTCCCCAAGATTCGCTGACGTTGGCCCAGTCTAGACTGTGCGACTGGAAAACTACCTTATTTTCAGAATTGGGCAACGCTTGCTGTGTTGTTGTGTTAGTTTGATGATGACATTTCTTTTTTAATTATTTTCGGGGCGGGGGGGGGGGCACACTGACCTTTCGCAGGGGGGCACACACAAAGCTAGCTATGCTACTGGCTTAGGATGTAAGAATTCAGTTTCCATAGGTTTTCGAAGCCCTTGTTTGAGATTGGAATGGTTTTTGGCAATGAGAGAATGTTCAGGGTGTGAAGAAGGGCATGTTGCTCTGAATCACCATGTACAGTATTGGACATTAAATTTTACCCACTTCTAAAGGCGCAGCAGTTTGCATCTCAACGCCTAACTGTTTCTGATGCAACAATAGCTTACACGCTCAGTGAACTATCGTTTATGGTTAGAACAAGTTGGTGAGTTGATGCTATTCCATTGTTGCATTCACGGTTCATCACAAAGAAAAAGTACGTACGGGGCAACAAGAAAATTTTGTTGGTGGGGGGGGGAGGGGGAGACTTAGTGATTTTGAGTGATCCACCATTTTTTTTTTTTTTGGTTAAGCTATTAGAGCTCAGCAATAGGGAGAACAACCTGAAGTGAATATCCACTATTCACAGACTTGTTGATAATACAACGGAATTCAGAACAGAAGTGCGGTGGCCGAGTAATGTGGACATTCACACTCTAGATGTCATTTTAGGCCGCTAAGTTTGCTTAGGCTACTGGATCAGTTATGATTGGTAAGAAGTAATTCTGGTTGCTTGTGATGGTTTATGGAAACGAAAAAACTCGACTTGCCTCTTATCTGAGAATTAATATAAAGTGTGAGGTTAAGAAAAGGCAAGGCAACAGCGAAAGGGAAAGATAGGTGAAACTTGGTGAAATTCATTCAAACATTTCAGAATGCAACTGTGTTTAGCGATGCGTCAGAGAGCAAGGCTGTCTTCTACAAAGCATTTGTAATAAAAACGTTCCTATGCATTAATTCGCTTTTTGTTCACAATTCATTAAGATATCACAGAGGTAAAAAGCAATAGGCCTACCTATAGGGACAACATTATGTTGTTAGAATTAGGTAACTCTCTCAAATGTCAATCCAGTAGCAGTCGTCACTTGGCCAGTAGACCATAAAAAGCACTCGCCATTTCACAATTTCTACTCGCCACACACCACATTCATCTTGCACGATGCATGGTTTTTTAAGTTATGCATTTATGAAATTGTTAAATTTTCTTAACCCCAGTATTAATGCAGAAAAAGCAGTTATGGAGCCCTTGCAAATCTGAGCATAACGCCGCAAATCGTTCGTCTCTAACTTGTACGGTTCCCGAGATATCGCTCTTTGAATGTCAGTCTCTATCACTAGTCGCCATTTTGGCGAGTAAGGCTAAATTCCAAGTCGCCAACTGCTGATTTCCATTCGCCAAATGGCGAGTGGCGACTGACATTGGAGAGGGTTGGTTAAAAGTACCATTTTTTTTTTGTATTGTGCTTAAGTGGTGTCAAAAATGAGTTTCAGTTAATTGAGGCCCAGTTACAGTCAAGCGGAATTTTAAGTTATCGTGAATCGAATTTGTCTCCCATCCCAAATGGGTGAGGGGGAAGGATTAAGAGTGACAATTTGTAAAAGTAGGTTTCTATCTATGGAGGGAAACACGCTTTGATGTCAAAGTAGACGTAGTTTCAGTCTGGCGGAATTCGAAGTTATTGTAAATCTTCTTACATTATAAGGCAAAGTCTCATAGTAAAAGCGAAGACATAAACCACCCCTCTACGATGAAAATGGGCGAGCGGGCCAATTCTTTGACCAGAAGATGAAAATGGTAAATTGTTACCTTGAAAAGTTGAAATTGGAACATTGTTGCGTCGACTGCCAATTTGCTCTGTGCGGTCATCTTTGCGGCAAGTTTTAAATAACGTCATGTATGAAGGACAGTTATTTTTCACATGGCACGGATCGCTCAAGAGGATAGGAAGGGAGGAAAGGGTAGGGGAGAGGGAAAGGTGAGGGCAGGGAGATGATGGGACGAAACGGGAGGAAGAAGATATGGGGGGAAAAGGAAAACTTACAGGAGAAAAATTGCATGTGGCAGTCAATGTTTAGGCAACACCGACGGAAAACTGAGAAACTGGGAAACAACCACGGGCTAATCCAAACCACTAGCGAAAGAAAACCTGGTACGATGCTAGTACTTTATAATAGAACGAGCATTGGGGTGTTGTGGTCCCCTATAGGGCAAATTGCTTCATAAACTGGGGTAATAATTTTGACAAGTATACGGCTGGGTGGTCTCTACCCCTAGTAATGAGTCAGATAGGAAAGCTGGGCTTCTGAGTCTTCATTTGATGGAAAAACATGGGTGGTAGATGATCAGTTTTTTTTATACGGTTTTAATTTTTTGAACCGTGTAGCAGTAAATCTGGACAAGGGATTGTCGTCTAATATGACGGTGTTGTCGATGTCAGCTAATTGGTCAAAGACCTGTTTATTTAAATTTCGAAAGGACAAAGTACAGTTGCATTACTTTTGTCTGCTTGAAAGATCGCAGTGCCTGTGTTATTTTTTTTTTACGTTTGTGTTAATTGATAAGTTGTTGTATCACATTTATTGTTGTAGCATTAGGCATGTTTAACTTCCAGGATTGGAAGCAACAACGCAGCCATGCAGCTGCAAGACTTGAGCCAATAATACTGATAATCGATGCAACAATGCAGCCACGGTGCGAGACCTGATTTAATAAATCTGACAACAATGCAGCCACGGTGCAAGACACAAACCAATAACATTCAGAATCGATGCATCAATGCAGCCACAGTGCCAGACGTAAGCTGATAACATTAAGAATCAAATGCTACAATGTAGCAAGAAAGAAGATACACTTTACCACAAAACTATGGAAGTCCAATGACTTCCATAGTTTTGTGGTAAAGTGTATCTCCTCTCTTGATGTCTTTCATAAGCCACGGTAATCGCAACTTGCCGGTTTTTGCCACTACAATGCAGCTACGGTGAAAGATAATAACACAAAGAATCGATTTGACAATGCAGCCATGGTGCGAGTCAATAGTACTAAGAATTTGACGCAACAAAGCAATTGAACAATACAATTGAACACAATGCAGCCACAGTGCGAGACGCAAGCCAATAATACTAAGAATCACACGCAACAATGCAACCACGATGCAAAACACACGCCAAATACAACAATGGGGCAATAATTAGAGTCGTGCATGCAACAATGCAGCCACAACTCAACATAGGCAGTTGCAATAAGCAGGATGACCAACGCTGTTTCGAATTCTTGCGACAATCACTCATGGCTGCCCCATTTCTGATTGTTGGCCAACTATGCTATAGGCTACTGGAACCCTGCTTCAGTTGTTGGTTCAACTCCAAGTACACTTAACAAATCAATTGAATAATATCCACCCACTCAACTGTTGTTCTCATGTCGGGTTAGCCAAATGGATTTCAGCACGATTAACGATTGTAATGTTCAGGAACGATTTTTTTTGTATTCTTTACACACTATTCTAAAATACAGTATTGTTAGCCTACGACTGTAGAAAGTTTTTGTTATAAAGATGACTTATCACAAGAAGTTATACTAGGTTTATTAAATAGATTTTAAATTAATTGAAATGTCACAGTCGATACTTATGCCTAATCAGCTTTTATGCCATTGTTTTCAGATTTGGGAGCAGGATTGTCCAAAATCGAAATGGTGTCCAAAAATGGAAGTATCCACCAGCTCCCTTGACCGAATTTCTCGTTACATTTTTCCATTTTTATTTTTTTGCTTTAATTTGATTTTTTGGTGCTCTTACGGTTTGGCGAAGTAGGTTTCAATGAACAGCAATATTCGTCAGTAATATCACACAGAGGTATACTAGTCTCCACCACAATTTAAATCCACACCTTAACCACTTAAGGTTCTTTTTAATAAATTGTCTATCTCATTTTTTTTAGCTTAGCTTTCTGCCTGTGTCTCTAAGTTCTAGGCATAATTACTACATATTTTGTTTGACAATACTTTGCACCCTTATTTGATGCTACAAAGCTTCAACCTAAAACCTGGAAAAAGTGTGTCTTAATTTTGTATAAACTAAGCAGATAAAAAAGTACTAAATTTTTTTAAAGGTTTGTGGTTTGTTAATGTGAGTAAGGCAAGCCAAAAAAAAAAGAGAAAAAATATTGTTTTACACAGTAGCATTTGTGAACCACCTGCTGAGTTGAAAGCTCTACACTTCTCCAATAGGTTAACCCCGTCACTACCACTCCGGACGCTTCACAAGGGAACTTCTAAGCCCCAAAGTATGGAGGCCTGGGCTACTAAACGTTCCCCTTGTCTGCCTTTACCGCACACCACCTTTATACAGTACAAAAAAATGTGCACATAAACCGCAAATTTATGAGATTACCCAAGTAGAACACAGCAGATACATGGCAGATAACACAGCAACCTGGCCTTAATCAATAGTGTCACTGTCGGTTACTACTTAGTCCTCTTTGGAGTTAACACTACTACTGCTTTTGTTGCCTGATTCAACACCATCTTCTGGAACGTATTGCTCTGCAGCTTCATCAGAATGATGTCACCCTCTATTCCATCACGATCATTGCTGATGCAAATTTCCAACATTACTGATGATCCATAACCAACTTGAAGATGTCGCTAAGTTTTGGTTCCCACAAAATAAAAATGATCTGAAACTCAATGGAATCATCTGGAATTTGCAAATTATTCATCACACTCATTTTCAAAATCAGGATACTGTCTGTATCTTGCAAATTTTTGAATGTTTATCAACAGGCTTCATCTGGCACGATCAAGGAAAAATGAGTCCTCTGGTTACATCTTAGTCATTTTCTTCTGCTTGGAAGGCAAGCTCACGCAAATGGCTTGGCCTCCTCTATTTACAATGCTGGGCTCACTTGTACAAATGGCATGGTCCTCGCAAATAACAAGGTCCAGGCTTTTCTTCACTTGTCTCCTTCACTCCATACGTGAGACAAGGCTTGGGTAACACATTGGAGACACCAGAAACAAAGTAGAAGAAAATGGAATTGCAGTCCATTGCATGGAACTGAACACGGGATCGGCTGGGACAGCAAACTCAAGAAGGGATCGACACCTACAGTGCCTAGAGTCTATCGCAATCCAGCATCACTTACATAATAACACCCCCCTGATAACATCCAGGTCCCATAAACATGAATGTCATGCACCTGGTGGGAAAGGATGGCATGCTGAAGCATAGATGGAGTGAAGGAAGCAAATGAAAAAAAAAGCAAGGACCTTGTTATTTGCGAGGACCATGTCATTTGTACAAGGGAGCCTACCATTATAAACATTGGAACCAACATTGTAAATAACGGTGGCCATGAACGTTCTTTTCAAGAAGATGAAAACGACAAAGACGTAACCAGAGGACTCAACTTTTCTTGATCTGCCTGATGAAGACTGTTAATATGCAGTCGAAAAATGGCAAGATACAAACACGAAACTCTGATTGTGGAAGTGAGTGTGATGAATAATTGCCGCATTCCAGATGATACATTTTGGTTTTGCGATAAGGCTATTTTAATCTTGGTAACTCGGTGTCAATCTATCTTTAAATGGCTTGTTGATGAGGCCGTCCATGACCTGTAGTTGACTCGTCACTTCTCCACGAATAATCAGAAGATCAGTTTTATTTTCAGTGGAATGTGATTTTTACAGCAACGGTCAGATGTCTCCAAAGGCATCAAACACCAACAGCCCCCCTCCCTTTTATTTAGCCGAAAACTAGAGCATTTTTCCCAAATGCAGTTTAGCCAGTCCACAATTAAACCTTTGTTCATCCACCCCTTCTAATTCCATTTAATGGTGATATTTTGCGGAAACTGTTCTTTTGGTAACGTTTGCCATGATGATGATGTCATTTAAAGATGATGTAAAGAGGAAGTTTTGTGCCATCTGCTAAGGAACTGGTCATTATTTAACGCCCAGTGGGGGTAAGGGTGGTCATGAATTCGTTGGACCCTCTCGAGAATCCAGTCCTGCTTGGTCCATGGTTTTTGGACCAGACTTGAGGAATGGTAGACGCGGGGTGAATAAGGGTGATTTCCGCAATAGGCTCCAGCAGTCCTGTCAGGAAACTTTGAAATACCCTGCGTCTTGAGGCTTGGGGAGATGCCAGTGGCCCCTTGGCTTGTTCCAAGTGACATTTTCATTTTCGCTCTGGCGTCCCTCCCGAAGAGTTCCAACCTACCAGCAAGGTACTTGCAGCAGTTTCGGCGGCTGTGTTCTCTGTTCACTGATGGGTCGAAGTCAGACGTTGGCGTGGCGTGCGCTTGTGTGTGTAAGGGAATAACTGTTGCCCATCGCCTTCCATCAGGCTTTCTGTGTTTTCTGCAGAGCTTTTGGCTCTCGTTTTGGCGGTGGAATGGATCCTTGACCTTGAGTAGCCTGTAGTCATTGGCGAATTACAACCCTCGGAACCCCTTGACACAACGTGTCCAAGCTTTGATTTCCCGCTTGCCTGGCCAGCGGAAAACCGTGCTTTTCTGCTGGATCCCGGGCCATGTTGGGATCAGTGGGAATGAGCAAGCTGATTCTGCAGCGAAAGGGGCCCTTTCTGGTCCTCTCAGAAGGGATCTCAGCCTTGTTCATTCAGACGCCTTTCCAACTCTACGTCTGAGGTTACACGCTTTTTGGCAAGCCTTGTGGGAGACTTAATCATACCGAATAATACTTTGGACGTTAAATGAAAACTTGAACATTGCTACCGAAAGTGGCAATGTTCTAGTTTTTATTTAAACTTCGAACTATTAGTCAGTGCGATTAACTTGGCGAATGTTTTGGTGCGTTGATATCACTCCTTTGAAGGGCCGAACCATTCGGAACTTGGCGGCCCCGTTTACTAGTTTTGGTTTTTGATATGATGTATATTTTCGGTTAGGCAATAGTAACAGAAATCTGCCAGGTGCCCCTGGCATTTCATAGCTTCTATATGCCAACGAAAATATACATTACCTGGAATTTATAGCATTCCAATAGACCTGGTCAAAAGCAGTGAGGTGGGGGAGGCACCACCCTTGGTACCCTAGGGCTGCGGGCAGAATCCCTAAAAAAGTCATTGACTTCGCACAGCAGTTCATTGGAGAGAGTTACAGAGAGTTGATAGCAAAGACGATTGTAATTGCTTAAGGGGTTGAAGAACACGAATGGCAGTGATGAAAAGCCCCAGACGATAACAACCAGTGGCCTGCGGAGACATGTTCCAAAGAGATGTGAAATCATTTCTCCTTGCCGCAGCTCAGACGACAACGGAGCCAGAATGCTACTGTGGAAGGCCCGGGACATGGAAATGGCTCTTGGGTGGTGACTTTGATGTCGCTCGTAGCACAGTTGATGTCGAAGGCCTCGTAAGGGCTTAGAATGATCGGTCCTAACCCGGTTGTGATCATGCGTACAGAATCCTTGGAATTCGAAAGTTTGCCGCTTGTTCGATGAACAGGAGTAAGAAGATGATCTGACATATTCCTAAGATGTGGGAAAAGTCGGGACGTGAAGGGAAGGGCCCTTCACATGGTCAAGGAACGGTCAGCCAGGGCGAAGGACAAGGTCAGAACCCTGCTTCAGCAAATGCTGGTTGCGAGTGAGATGAAGAGGACCATCTTGCAGGTTACATGGCTGAGGTAATAGGATGAGAGTGGTTCGTAAGGTAACAACCAGAAGGAAGTGTCGAAGGGTGGAGATGTCCTATCCGAACTGCCTGCAAGTGATAGGCCTTTCGCCCTTGAAGGATATGATCAGAACCGAAATGCAAAAGACGTCAAGGAAGGCGAAAGTTTCCAGTAGCCTGAACATGAAGTTAAGGGCAGACGATAGATGAGAATGGTGGAGCCTTCCAGTCTTCCTGGAAGAGGTCATGGAGCAAGACTTCAGAGCATGGGAAGTGGTAGGTCGTGGATCAACTCGAAGTGAAACACCAACAGGACCTTTGACACTACTGGCTGCTGTAGATCTGGTTTGGATGAAACCTGGATAGCAGAACTGGCGAAGTGGAAGGCCTGTTCCTCAGGCACGACTGCTGTCCTGAAGAGAATAGGTTGCTGAACTAGGGAAAGCCACCGCGCTTCACCTTCCCTCCCGCCTTATTGTCCGGGGAGGCAAGGTATCGACGGGTCAGGGGAAACCAACGAAATTCTAAGCAGGTGATTTTTTTCTTGAAAGCTTTTTGATCATCTGGCCGTTTAAGGCATTATGTGAAATAGGAATCCATTGTCATGGAATTTATGAAAGGTGAACTGAATTTCTCTTTCAAGGAGTAATTTGTTGTGCATAAAGAACGTCTGGATATGGATTTTCTCCCAATGGAAACAATTTTCAACTATTTGGATGGCCATCTTTCTATACATATGTTAGAAATCTCTCAGTACAAAGAATCTCTGGGAAAGGAATTTGCCCTATAGAAACAATTTTCAACTATTTGGCTGGCCATCTTTAAGCGGGTTAAGTACATCAAACAGCTTGCTTAGATGAGTAAATCATGTTAGCTACTGTAAACAGAATAGTTTGATCAGTGAAGGAAGTTAGCTAGTTCAAACAGTTTAGTTTGATGAGTTAAGCCTTAAGATAGTTCATACAGCTTACTTAGATAAGTAAAGCAGACGAAGGCTGAATGTGCCTGGTGAGGACCACAGCCAGGAATAGACGACAGTTCAAGACAGGAGTGGGAACAACATGCTTGTTACTGGTAACCCTTGTTGCCCAAGTAACCAGGAAACAAGGGGTCAAATTTGTCTGGCAGTGGCCGAACGGCCCAACGTTGAGGCAGAATCAATCTGGGCAGTAGCGGTCGAAGTTGAAAGATAGACAAGACCAGAGCACATAGCAAACCCTGAGATAGGACCTCACGAAGGGCATGGCAGGCAGTCGAAGGATGGCGGACAAAAGAAAGCAATGTGCTGGTGAAACCTAATGACTGCTACTTGGGTGCAGGCCAAACGTCCTGTGAGGCAGTAAAAGAAATCCTGTCTTCATGTGGTTCTCTGGAAATATTGCCTTCATTCTGTCTATTGCTCTGCAGTGCCGTGGTCGAACTGTTCGAAACCAACAGGCGATAGCAGAGATCCCACAGAGAGCACTGGCTGCGGCTTGGAAGAGTCTAACAAGTGGTGCATCCTGAAGATCCAGCCAAAAATATTGGCGGCGTCCTGGAACGTGATGGGGAAAACCATGTACGGAGCAGCAGTCAAGGATCATAAGGCTCAAGGATCAACGATCAAACCCTAAGTGTCCCGACAGCGGTTGATAACGGAATGGGAGGGCATTCCATCTGGATCGGCAGACGAGAAAGCGAAGTAGCATACGAACAATGCTGATTGTGATGCACAATAGAATCGTTTCAGCTTGCTGATGGTGCTGATCATTGGCGGAATGCACGACCGAGTGTGGTTGTTGTAGAGGGAGAGGAAGCAGCAAGGGGAGTGTTCAGATCAGACGAGGGGCGAAAGGTTCCCCGACGGCGACGCAGTAACTCATTCATGAATCCAAGGCTTGTCCAGCCTAGGAGAACAAAGGCCGAGACGAAGGTCGCTTGGAAGTCTGTTAACATGAACCTTTAAGACGGGACGAGCAGTGTGGAGCTGTAGAAGTGCTGAAGATAGATTCTAAGAGTGGCCCACGGAACAAGAAAAAAGGACGAAGGAAGCGCCGGCGAAAAGAGAGTGGCGAAGCCGTTTGATGTTTGGGCAGACATAGCAGGATTGTGCGGCAGAAATTATGGGAATCTGCCCTATACCATGTTAAGGGTAGGGTAGGCACGGCCGAAGCCTATACAATGTCACAGTCTAAAGAAGAAAGAGATCGACGAGGGATGATGAGCAGCCAAGATACGCAGTTGGAAGGCGACAGTTAGGCGTAGACGACCGGCAGTTGATGTATATATGGATTCGACCAGTAGTGGCAAGCGGACGTAAGAGTCTTAGGCTTGAAGAAGCCAGACTTGAGGAGCCATAGTCTAAAGGGGCTGTAAACGACAGTCAGGGAGGGATGACAGCCATCAAGCGAAGGGTAAGCTGGAGCTATAGACGATGGACCGTGAAGGATGGAAACTCAACAAGCTGCAAGTGGTAGGCTGCAAGAGACGACAACAGCAAAGGAGGAGAAGAACTACAGAAGGTGGTAGACAAGGGACGATAGGTAATCTGTAATGCCAGGCCCAGCGATATGCATCAATCCCTTTCAGACGGTATTGGAAAGACGACAGCAGCCCTTCAGAAAGGGACCCTTGTAGACGCGTTGATGGCTGCACTGTCAAGAACCGAAGCTTGATCAAGGAGAACAAAGGACAACGGCCAGCAAAGGCCCATGGCAACAAAACGGGACAGTTCAGAAGCGTTGTAAACGAAGGGCGGTGAGTGCACGTCAGCGAAGGGTGACAGTTGAGGCAATGCGACTTTGAGCTTGCAAAGCCAAAGATCTGAAAAGTCAAGGAATGAAGCCCTAGGGCAGGAGACGCAGCGACTGAGACCTGCTGTCGGCAGAAGCAACGACCGAGGGTCGTTCCCCGTTGCAGCAGTAGTGCTGAGGCCTGATGAAGGACGAAGGGCTGATGACGAGGGTCCAGCTACCGATGGCACAAATCGTGCCGGCGAAGGAGGACTGCTGTCGGCAGAGTGACAACCAAAGGATCATCCAGCATAGTAGCAGCAATGCTGAAGCTTCATGACAGACGAAGGGCTGACGACGAGGGTTCAACCATCAATGGTACAAACAAGCATGTCGGCGAAGGCAAAGGAGACTTGTCAGCAGAAGTGACAACCGAAAGATCCTCCAACAAAGAAGCAGCAGCGTTGAGGCTAATGAAGGACGAAGGGCTGATGACGCAGGTTCGTTTTCTTTTCTTGACGAAGGACCAAAGCCTGATGACAAAGGTCCAACCATAGATGGCACAAATGTGTTGGTGTGACAGATAAATCTTCCTTCTTGTAAGTGCAACAATGACGGGTGACTAGTGGCAAAGCGCAACAGATGATAGGTGCGCCTGTGAAGGGCCAACTGCAGCAGGAGAGCAGAGCAGTAGCCCAGAAGTCGAAAGGCAGGAATGTGACGAATGTCGAGACGAAGGTCTTGAAAAGTGGAGCGAACGAATCATATCTTTGATGTTATAGTCTGTAAAACGAAGACGTCAATGACGAACAAGTTCAGGTGTATCCAACGATGACTAGAGATGTGTAGGAGCAGACGGACTTATTGATCTTCTGTGTATATGATGCCAAGCTGCAGGCACATACAACCGAAGTGTGTACGTCGACCCAGCCTAGAGGAAAGTCTGGAATGACAAAGGGACGTCAGAAGCTGAGCTTCCAATGACGACAGAGTGATGTCGTGTCCAATGATGACAAGATGCGGAAGTCATGGCCTGGCCGAAGGACAGGACACGTGGCGAAAGGGCCCCCAGTAGTGTCAGTAGGAGTGGACAGGAGAGAGTACCATTGACACAGCAAGAGGATGGCTTTGATAAATCTGACAGGGTGTCAAAAAACAGCAGACAGACAATGGCTGTAGCCCGGGGAAGGACGAAGGGCAGCCGAAGGGCTCAGTAGGCTGAGAGCGAGGGCAGGCTGACGATGGCATGAATGATGCTGCAGGACGTAATTGCCATAAGGAGAGTCACGTGAAGGGCCAAAACGTGTCGGAACGGGTCTGCAGGAATTAAGGTATAGGCATCAGTTGACGGAAAACAGAAGACTGCTTGATGAACGAAGGAGACGGTTCCTGGGTGGGCAAGTCGCGGCAACGTGAAAGCCCAAGAGTGTCGAAGAAAGAAAGTTGTCGCTGTTGTGTGCCGACGTTAGAGTCGGCAGCAGCGACCCAGTCTTGAGTGTATTGACTTGGTGATGCAGGACGAGGCCAAGGCTATCGTTTGTAGCTGAAGGAGCGAAGGGCGTCATCCATGAGCAAGTGGAGCTTTTCCAATGAGAATGGTTTGGCCAAAGGGTCAATCCCTATCAAAGGTGTAGGACTGGACAAACAATGAAAGATATAGATGAACGACCGAGTGGTCCCCACCGAAAGGTGAGCCGAACGACGTTCGTTGGCATTCTGACGGGACTTGACTTGAAGCTTGACCAGAGAGTAGACCTCTTTGGCCATACAGAGCTCGAACTGAAGTAAGCGAAGATCCGGGGGCGGAGCAATGAACCGACCACAAGGAACATGTGACGTTGCAGTCGTTTCCAAGGTAGCACCTTCGGTGACCGAAGGGAGAGCAGGTCAAGGGCATTGTGAACGAAGGCAGGCCGCAGGGAGGGTGGAAAATCCTGGCAGTGGCTGTGAAATAATGACCACTGAAATCGGGGAGGGTGAAGGCGACGGAGTAGTAATCTGGGTTGAGGCTTTCCTCGGTGTGCCTTTGGCACGATGCATGGTTGAAGAATGACGAAGGAACCGCAGCAGCACAGGCCGGCTCAATCCCCACAAGGGCAACCAAACGACCACTGCAGCCAAGTACACATCCCATGTAGTCGTGTCTGTATTGTCTATGCTAATATATTTTTTCGGCCTGAAGAAGATACGAAGTGTTGTTATGTTGCAACCACCGTTCCCCACTTCCCCCATTAGGCCATCCTCTTCACGTGACCTCACTCTTTTTTCCCTGCGAGTGCCATGGCAGGCAGGAGGAACACAAATTTGCTCCACCTTTTGGCATGTGCTTTCATTCAAAAGCTAAGTGTGGAATAAACTATGTTCATTAATAAATTCTTGTTAATGGTGAATCTTAGTCTGATCTCAACTACACCCAAGATAACTCGTCCTGACCAAGATGCACTATTAATGAACATAGTTTATTCCGCACTTGGCATTCGCGAGGTCACTATAAATGCAGGATTGAAAGTTTATCTGATGCTAAAATAGTTAAGTTGACTTTATAAACATTATTTTTCAAATTAGTTATTTGTCTTCAGATGATCTTGTACGTTGCTTCATACTGGTTCCAAAGCTGCAACTCATAACTGAAGCGCTGCTTCATCTAGACTCAGGCAGCCCGATCCAAGTGTCATGAAAGTGAAGTGAGAATATCAACATTCGTTTCATAGGAACCTGTCTCCGTTAGTTGCTGAAATGCTTATTTAAATTCAAGATTGTGAATTTCAAGATGGTAATTTTCGAGACGATTACAAGCTGTAAATAGTTAGTTGGTCTCAGGTGGTGAAATAATGCTTTTTACGCTAAGTGAATTAGTGCGCAGTCCTAAATTGGCTAGAAGTTTGTTTTCATGAAGGGTTTAACCTGTAATGCCCTTCAGTCTTTAAAGTAAAGTCCTGATGATATGTTTTATTCACATTTTTTAAATATTCAACCCCTTTTGCTTCAGTTTGGTCTGCTAACAATGATCAACTACAACAATTAAAAATTCCGGTATTATTATGTCCAATTCAATGCAATGGACATAATGCTGTTGCAGACATAGGGCCGTAGGGCTTCGGGCAGATGACCAGGAGTGGTTAACGCTCGTTAAACCCTTTGAAACCCTTTGAATGCAATGGAACATAACAATACCGCAAATCTTAATTGTTGTATTTGATCACTATTAACAGACCAAACTTTTTGCTCCCCTCCGTACATTATCCTCTGTAACGGTGTTTCACCTCCTGGACGGCACTACCTTCTGACTGGTGCATCCCCACCAAGCCAGTGTGGCAGTCGGTCAGGTAGCAGGTGCACCACTGGTGTTGTGAATGAATAAACCTGTTTAAACCAATTATAGTGAGAGTCGATTTGTTTTCTCTTGCGAATACAGCAATCGATATGGCTACTAATTGTCTAACACCAGAGAATAATTACCCCTCCTTAAAGAATACAATCCAAAAACCCCAAATGATTCCTTGGCTGCGGATCCACGATGCCTATGCAACTGTAAAACCAGTGGTCGCTTGCATTTCTAGCTTTTGATCAACTGCGATGGATGGCATGGCGGCGCACACCTCTTAATTGAAGATGAGCCCACTACGATTCTTTTGTCGGTTTCATTTTAAACTGTAAGTTTAATTACAACACTAGTGAACTGAATTAACATTAAAAATATTCAACACCGTTTGGCAGTTCGGCGTTTTGAACATTTCATTTATCCGACTGCGACGTTGCCACATCTAGACAGCACAGTCATTCCCCAAAAGTAGTTTTATGAATTTGCTCCCCACTCCCCTCCCCTGACAACAAAAAACCAAATGCCATACAGTAGAAGTGTTTTAAATATTTCTTCTCCCCCCCTCCAAAAAAAAGTACTAATCATTAATCATTAAAGTCATGAACAATTGTTTGGACAAGTAGCCCCAGTTTACGCTAATTTCGCATGCCGACATGACTATACAAGCTTGTTATCCAGTTCGTACGTATGAGATCAGTGGGGCAGCATGCTTACTTCAGTGATCTTTGGAATAATTTGAGGAAGTTGCCAGTCATTGGTCGGTCGGTGGTGACATCAGCTGCTGACGAAGGCTACATAGTTCCCAGTAATTGGTCGTGGATGGATGACGTCAGTCGGCTGAAGAAAAAATAACAAACTTCGTACGTTTGCTGCGAACAAAAATCTTTGATTATTTCTAGTGGAGGATTTCCCCAACAGATTCGACGTATTTTCGAACTTAGACCTAGAAATGTGCCATGGAATCTATGTGCAAAATTTGACAGAAATCCGATAATTCGTTCAAACGCTATAGCGCGAACACACAGACAGACAGACTGACAAATCGTTCGCATAAGAGTCTAATAGACTCTAATAAACAATGTTTCGGCCCATCAAATGGTCTGGGTAATTAAAATGTAAAGAGCAGCGGTGATTCGTTATAATTTTACTCATCATCTGAAATATCTGGAGACAACTCGGGACAAATGATATTTATTTGTAAATAATAAAAATAAAATGTTTTCGTTATTGTCCATACTAGAAGCTGAAAACCAAATACTTCATGTTCTCGTAAGAATCCTATTCTTTTCGTTTGTATCGTCCACCAAATGTCATTTTCTGCCTCCATGTTGTACTCCCCACAATTGCCTGCTTTGCGATGGAAAGTTTAGTTTCTTCGTTTAATCTTTGCACTTTGTAAAAGTTCTGCACACTCAGTAAAATGTAGTAACAAAAACTGTTTATGACCTACCACTTCCACTTTGTAAGGTCGCGCTAAAACAAATCTAAAAAATGTTCCTTTTTTAGACTCCGCAGATCACACCCACTGCATCAGAACCGTTTGTGCTCACTGCTCACATAGCGTCGTGACCTCCCCGAGTTCATGTTACAAGCTGCTAAGTGTCAGTTTCTACGTTTGGGATTTTGCAGAACTTTGCCTGAATCCAGACACGATACATCTTAAGTAATTTTCCTCTGTTGACTTGAAGCCTTCTGTCTACCATATTCAGCTCTTCTTTGAGTCCAGCTGACACAAATATGTCACGGACATCCTCTGAAAGAAAAAGACATACACTACTATGACATACAAATGCAACATTCAATAGCCCTGAAGAGAAATTAAACTGCAGTAGGGTAAATACAAAATCGGTTTTAGTAACTTCTTCTTAGTACATTAATTTTAGATCAGTAAGAATAGCTCGCTGGTGGGTAAGTGGTAGGGGTTGGACGAATAGGGAAAAAACAGATTCGAATATTCGTAAAAAAAAAAATATTCAAATATTGGTTCAAAATTTTTCCCGTTTTCAGGCCTGACCCCCACCCCTCTCCCCAAAAAATCTTTTTCATTAAATGCCTAAGTTTTATTTAGTTTATTGGTAATGATGAATTGCAGTACGGAATGACCGTAATTCACCAAGGTGAACTTTTCCTTTCAGTACGATATTGATGTTATCTATCAACTGGCTACCATGACCTTGGTTGACTGCCCCATTCTTCAATTTTTAAATCCTTTAGGGAGAACTGTTGCCTGCATCCGAAATCTCCCCCAATCCCCCTACCTCTACTTACAAGTAAGCAATCCAAAACGCATGGATCATTCCTACTACTCATTGGTTGGGAGAGGGAAGAGAAGAAAGCATAGTGTGGACTGGTTGAAACTTGAGAAGCCCACAGGACAACTTAAAAACCAACTCAAAAATAAAAAAAAAAACCCAAAATTACACAGAACTTTTTTTTACGAATATTCAAGTAGAACATATCCTATGCAAATATGCTCGTAACGAACGAATATTCGAATATTCGTCCGACACCTAGTAAGTGGCGTAACACACGGTAAAAAAAAAAAAGAAAAAACATGGACAACCAAGGGGGTTAGGAGAAGAAGCATCATTATTCTTTTAAATACGTGATTTACCATCCTTGTTTCCTTGCTTTATCAAAAATCCTTGCTTCTATCAAACCAACGCACCCAATGTTAGCCAGTGATTAGACCTCGCCACCGATTTGCGCAAGCACAACACTTGAGGCACACTTGCACAGGTTGGCTGCCATCTTTATTGTTTTGCGTACGTCATTGTCAACAATGGGGGAAGGTAGGTTGGGTAATCGGGTAGGTATTCTAGGGATAAAAATTGATTTACCAATTCAGGGACTATTTTTTATTTCCATTTCACGCCTTTAACGCGTTATCTGCCTCTTTCTTAGGCTTTTTGGCCCTTCTCTGGTACGCTTCGTCAATGTTGAGGGCTTGAAGCTCGCTGCAGCATTTTCCAGAAGCTAAGGCAAGCAAGAAGACAGTTTTGCAGGTCAGGAGTCCAAGCTAGGCTTGTCCCAGTGGCTTGTAAAGTTCCTCGAGCCTTGTCAACCCTAAAATAAGATCCCTTAATGTAAGTAACTTCCTTGTGACTGGTTTTTCTAATAGATGCGACTGGTTACTCCGAAGTTTTCTATAACAGAGGTGTGTCCAGCTACTTTAAGTAGAAAATTAATGGCCGAACGAAAAACTTTGATGGCGGACGTATTCATCCCAGAATAAAACGGATGGTTGAGGAATTCCGTGAGTTGGGCTGCTTGTCTTTAAAGGTCTTGCGTGTCAACCCTTGGAGACAGCAGACGATGTGACTGGGAACCTGTTCTGAAAGGCTGTACAACTGGAGAAGTTGGAGGATAGTAGGCAGGCGTGAAGTTTTAGGACTTGTACTGCCTAATGAACGATCCTTCCTTTCTTCTGGGTGATCAGATTCTCCTCCATGGATAGTCTTTTTGGGAAGATGAACGAACCATCTGAGCTGGCCAGTCTGGGGCGATGAGGGCCAACATTCTTTTTGTCTTTGCGATCTTCTCCAGGATCAGTGGAAGAAGCACATGAAGAGAGAAGAAGCGGGAGAACATGCGAGTCCACGATGTTGTAAACGTTCGTTGACCATGCTGGAAGTTCTGGTAATGGGCTCGCAATTCAGGAGCCGGTGATTGAAGTGTGTGGCGAATAGGACAATCATCAGAATTCCCCACAGTGCAAAGATCTTCTTGCAAACAGGTTTTTAGTGTCTGCTCTGTTGTTGGGACTTTGCCTGGTCCGCTAGAAAATTCCGATTCCCAGGGATGTTATTTTGATCTTCAAGAATATGGCCAGAACATCTGGTCTGCCTGCTAGTGAAGATTTCTCGACTCAAGTAGAAATCAGCAGAGATGTTGTCGTGGTGTATTTGAATAGTCCTTTCAGCCCTTTTAGCAGGCCTTGGAAGTGATGCGTGGCAAGGTAGCTTGCTTGCAGCTCCAGGATGTTGATTCAAGTACACACTCGCGGTGTTGGTGTGAGCGCCCCATCCAGTGGTTGAAGCATCCGTGATGAGGATCTCTGAGGGTTCCTCTTCTCTGATAGGGACTCCTGAAGCAGTGCTCGTGGGATCCTACCACCTTATGAAAAACTTGGGGACACCCAAATTCTGTCTTGATACGTACTGGATCCTGGATTCCGGGGAATCTTTCTGTACCAGGCACGTGGTGAACTCACCATCTGCCATAGAGAACAAGGTGCCAGGAGGCCGATGACCTTACAGCGAGATCTCATCGAGAAGTTCTGATCATCCAACAGATCGATGAGTCCTTCCTTGTTGGAAAGAATTCTCTCCAGAGACAAGCGAATGGTGAAGTCCTCCAGGTCAAAGAGAGTACCGAGGAAGATGAAAGATTGCATTGGGTCTAGGCGAGACTTCTTCAGGTTAGGACTTGGGAATCGGGATCGCTTATGGTCCAAATATCGCAAAACTGGTGATTCACAATTTCTGGTAAGGCATAATACAATCAATCTCAGTCTCAAAGGTCGAAT
>JAHWFP010003467.1:0-14729 GCA_023313725.1 Lithobius niger
TTACGGCGCATTTACCCAAAGACTCGCCTCTGCCTTCTCGCAGCTAGAATTTAATCGCGGATGGCAAAGGTGTTGCCATGGTGTTGCCATGGTAAACAACACTACCTGGATTAGCTAAACCCAGCATCGTTTCAATAAACGCCTGCAGTCTTACAACCCGTGACAATACGGTAGAATCCCTCCTGACGAAACAATTTTCCTAGTCGCTTCTATACTCGTATTATTGGCTGTTTTCATTACGAACCGGCAGAGCTAAAACTGCCGCCATTTTGGAATTTCAGGTGATTTCTAGCTTCTGGCTGCGAGAATACCAAGTAGGGTCGTTGCGTAAATACGCCCGTATGTTTTCGACCAGCTAGAAGCGTTAATCTTTGTGTAAGAATAGGCACATTATTTTGCAAATAACGCGAAATGACGACAATGCTGAGCAATGTTTAAAGTTATTGTTGTACTAAGTTTCGTACCCTTATTAAATTAATGGCAAGTTCCCCCCAAACTCCCTCCGACGACACATTTCATGATTTTTCGTTGTAGCATGAGCCATCAATCTCAACATCTTGTCTATACGAAACCACCAACGGTGGGGAACTTAACGCATCCAACGAAGCGTGACTTTAGCCTTTAATAGCTCGTTGTTCGTGAAACAACACATAAAATAGGAACGAAGAAGCCTAGAAAATTAAAAAAACAACAATTTACGAAGTAGATGCCTCAAGTATTAAATTGAGACAGCCTTCCTATTTTCTTCAAAGATCAAGGTTACTCACGAACAGAGAGAGAGGGAGACCTCCTTACGTATATGACTAGGCCCAAAATCTGCAGAAGTGCTACCAAAAAAAAAAAAAAAGCTGTTAGGAGGTAAAAAAAAAATGGAACAAATTAGAGAAGAATGGATTGAATAACCCTCTCCTTCCCGCACTGATTCATTGTCAAATTGCGTCTTCCGGTCTGCCTGACGCGAGCTGTGACGTCATAAGCGAAGGCGTTAAACGAAAAAAAAGTATAAAGTGCCTCCGGGTGCCTGGGTAGAGGTGGTAAAGAGGAAGGAGGCGCCATAATCACTTGAATGACGTAGCTTTTGTCAAAATGACGACGAACGCTCACAACGCTTGTGGTTAGGGGAATCGCTGGGTGACGCGGACAAGGTCCCAGGACTCCAGCAAAGCGTGTAAAAAAGAATGTGCAAACTGGTGATCATCAATAAAAAATCGTAAGAATCTACCGTGGCGCCATCTAGTGCCAGTGTTATCGTTAATTTTTACACCTTGCTCCCAGGTGCACGAGAACGTACCAAATTTTCACTCAGTAGTTTAATGAGGAGGCACGTAGCTTGTTTGTTTAATGATTTAATAAGGAGACACGTGGCTTTAATAATTAATAACAATTAGTTTATTTTCGTGAAGCATGCTACATGATGGAAATCGCCACGAGGAATGCAAGATTCCTCTTTTACAGCAACGCACCGGGCAGAAAGCACAAAATAACAAAATCATTAATTTTACAATAGGGAAACACAACAAAATAAGCAAAAATCACACTAGACAAGAAAATAGTAATGACAATAAAATACCTTAAGATGTTACACACACTTGATTTGTATGAGTTCATCAAATATTTTTGTACAAAACTTTAAAAATTTTGACATTTTAAATTACCAGAAATTGACTTTGGTAAGTCATTCCACACACTAAGGAGTAGTTTTTTATTCATCCACCACAGGTTACAAAGAAAAAAAAACACAAAAGCAAACACTCATTCCACAAGAGCTAATGCTCGCGTGTGGTTTGAGCGCAGCAGACAGAGAAAACAATTGAACTATAGCACTTTTGCACATAGAATCAAAGGTTAGGCGCCAAAAGAACAACAACAAAACACATCGAAGTAAAATTTAAAAAATGCATTGATAAATATATATACACGCAACAAATTTATGAAAGGGGAGATAAAAGCAGAAAAGAAAGAGGAGCGAAATATATAAATCAATCTCAAAGAAAACACGAGTAAAGCAAAAACAAACAATTTATAGTCAATATATAGTTAATATACTCAAAATATAGTCAACAATTGGTATCGTTCAAATCATATTTTGAATTGTTGAATCATGTAATAGGCAACACTAAAAGTAATGAATTGCAGACCCATAAATAATAATAATAATAATAATAATAATAATAATAATAATAATAATAATTTTATTGCATTTAAACAACTCGAAGTTCAAAGAACTTGTGTGAGTGCAATAATACATACACATACATCTTTCAATAAATAATTACATACATATATACGTAGTTACATCATATTTACAAAATTACGCATACTAAATCCATTTAATATTACATTTAATAGATAATTAAGCCTTATTTTATTTCATGTTGTTAGAAATTTCTGTAAATGTGGTTTTAATTTTTGAATGCAGTCATATTGTAATAATTTTTCATCCAATTCATTGAAGACCTGAGGAATATAATATTTTTTATTTCTAGTTCCATATGTATTATTCCAATGTGGTATTTGGTATCTGTTTGCATTTTTCCTTAACCGAGCTTGTTTTTCAAAATTTCTATTCTTAAAATTATTAACAAAATAATTATTTATTATAATTATATTATTTCTTAGTTGCCTTATTGTCAATATTTCATTTGTTTTAAAAATTTCACTTGTTTTTGTATCATTGTTACCAAAAAACATTTTTAACAATTTTATTTTGTAGACTTTGCAATTTATTAATTACATACGCAGATGCAAACCCATAGACTTCAATTCCATATCTTAGTAAACTCTCAATCCATGCATAATAAATTATTTTTTTATTTTTTTGTTCAATATATTTCTGATCTGAAATATCTTTGTCAACATAGATCTGAGTTTATTGATTAATTTTTTTATGTGTGATTTAAAGTTCCAATGTTTATCAATTAACACTCCCAAGTATTTTGTTTGTTCAACTGACTCCAATGCTTGACATTTTTGTATACAATTTGCTGTTCTATTATTATTCCTTAAAAAATCACAATCTTCACTGTGCAGCATTATTTTTGATTTTTCCGTTAATTTCATTTTTGGTACTGTGATTTCCAAATAAACAGTTTTTTCTTTACTTATGTACATTTCGTTTTCTACCAGCCAACAATTTAATATATCGAAATCATGTTGTAAGTCCTGTAACATTTCTTCATGACTTTCATTTATAGAAATCAAAATCATGTCATCTGCAAATAAGTAAATATAAGTTTTTTCAATTCCTGATTCAATATCATTTACAAAAATTAAAAAGAGTAGCGGTCCCAACACTGATCCTTGTGGTACTCCGTATAAAACTTTTGTAGAATCACTCATTTTATTTCCTATTTTTACCATTGATTGTCTGTTGTTTAAATAGCTTTTTACTATTTGATAAATTTTTCCACGCATTCCCAAGCTTTCGCACTTTTCAAGCAAAATTTTTTTGTCAAAAGAATCAAAGGCTTTTTGTAGATCTATTAGTATCGCTCCAACGTATTTTCCATTGTTTAATGCCTCCGTTATAATTTCATTTATATCTACTAACAATTTATTTGTTCCCTTCTTTTTTGTATACCCATATTGTATTTTTGTTAAAACATTAAATTTTTCCAAAAAAGATTTTATTTTCTCCGAAAAAAATTTCTCAATTATTTTATTTATTACAGATAATAGCGAAATTGGTCTATAGTTATTGATTTCTGTTTTAGATCCTTTTTTGAATAGTGGTCTTACAATTTGTACTTTTAGAAGATCTGGCCACTTTTCCTCCTCAATAATATTTGTTATCAATGGACAGATAAAATTTGCTGAGTTTTCACTTGTTGTTTTGATATGTTTTGTTATTATTTCATCATATCCTACTGATCTTGTGTCTTTCAAATCTCTTATAATTTTCACTATTTCCCATTTTGTAGGATTTTCAATAAACATAGTTTCCTTTACTTTTTTATTTAATGGTTTTTTTCTTTTATATGATTCTTTAAAGAATTTACTATTTGTTGTATATTTTGTTTGTTGTTTATGTTTTCTCTTAAGTCAGCAACCTGTTTATTAAAGTGTTTATTAAATATATTGCTTGTAGTAATTTGATCATGTTGTGTAAAATTCATCTTTATTGTTTCATCAATGTTTATTTTATTATTATTTTTTCCCGTTATATCATTCACAACATCCCATAGTGTTTTATTACTTTTTTCCCCTTTTTCAATCTCATTCTTATAAAAATTTTGCTTATCTTCTATTATTTTTTTCTGTACCTCCTTCTTAAGATCTTTATATTCCTTATGTAATTTTTCGTCAATTTTCGTTTCAATTTTTATTACTTTCCATAAGTTATTTTTCTTAGTTATTAAATCAATTGTACTCGGTGTAATCCATTTCTTCCTACCTTTTATCTTAGAATTTTTTTTATTACGAGTTATTTTCTTTGTGTTTTTTTCATAGATTTCTAATATTTTAAGTTTAATTTCTTCGTATAGTTCATCAACTGATTTTGAGTTATCTAATTTATTCCAATCTATTCTATTCAACTGTTCAGTAATTTTTTTATCATCCATTTTTGAGTTGAAATAGTTGTTTTCTTCCCCAGTTCTATCCTCCACGAATTTATCCGTTTTTTGTATATTTTCTGATAGATAACATGCTGTAAAATAATGATCTGATATTTTCTCTTCTATTGTCATACCATTTGCTGACCATGAGTTTGTTCTTACATATATATGATCTAAACATGATATTTGTTTTATTAATTCAGTTTTATTTTTCTGTTTCACAATTTCAACTCTTGTTGGGGAATCGATCAATTTTTCAAAACCTTTTTTGGCTAGGAAATTTTCGTACTTGTCAATTACATTTTGCTCATGTTTATCTTCTTGAAGACAATCATTTTCCAGAATATCAATGTTTATGTCCCCAAGATACAATATAATTGTTTTTTTATTTAATTGATCATTTATTATTTGTTTTAATTCTTTTAAATAATATAATTTGTTTGAACTCGGTTTTCTGTACACAATGTTGAAAACAAATTTTTGTTTCAAGAATACAAAATCTACTTCCATACAATCATTTTAATCAATGTTCAGATGCTTAAATTCAAGATTTTCAAACTTCTTTTTTTTGTTATAGTATATCATTATTCCACCCCCTCTTTTAGTTTCTTCTCGTGTTATACAATAATTCAAATAGTCCTTTAACTTATAATTTTTTATTTCTTCCTTTTTGATATTTATCTCAGTTAATACTATGAAATCCCACATAATATTGCTTCTTAATATGCATTCAACCAAATTTACCCAATTTTTTCTCATGCTTCGAATATTGACATTCAAAATTTTTAACACTTCTTTGCCTACTACTTGTTCTTGAGATTTAATATCTTCAAAACTTTCCAATACTTTATTCTTGAATTTAATGTTTGTTTTTTATCATTTTTATCCCTTTTAAAATACTCTTAAACACAAAAACACTAAAGTTTTAACACAAGTCACTTTCGGAACGTACAGTAATCACCTCTTGTATCGTTTCATTTTCTCTCATGTGTATCTTACCGTTATTAAACCAAACGTATTTTATGTTGTTATTTTTTGCATAGGTTTTCGCCTTCCAGAATAGTGTCTTATAATAGGGGCTCATGTTTTCGTTGACATAAATCCTGCTTCTATTTCCATTTTCATACAGATCATGATTCGTCACTTTTTGTTTCTTGTTTTGTAGCCACTCAGTTCTATATTCTCTATACTTGAACTGTATGATGATACTACTCGCTTTCTGTGGGTTTTTGTTGGGTATCCTGTGGGCTACCTAAATTTGATCTTGATGGAAGTTTCTGATATTATACATTTTAGCAATTCTTGGCAATAATTCTGTTAGTTTTTCTGTTGGTAACCATTCCACCTGATTTAATTCCAAATTCCTATTCCTGGTGTATTGTTCCTTCTCTTTGGCTTCTATTTCCAATTGTTCTACTTTTTGTTCCAACTTCACATTTGAATTTCCAGTTGTTTCCAACATTCTTATTCTTTCTTCCAATTTTTTCGTTTCTTCTTTCATTTTATTTTGCCGAGTTTTCATATCCAATTGTTCATTAGTCATGTAAGTTATTGACGTTTTTATCTCTTGTATATCCTTCTTTAATTTGACTAATTCATTATACTTTGCAAGCATCTGGTCCATTTTATTGTTCAATTGTTCGATCATTTGTTTCAGTGCTTGGAAGTCAGTCTGTTCACCATTTTTCATAAGGGCAGCACATTCCTTTTGTAGTATCCCCTCATCTATTTCGTCTTCATCTCCATCATCTTTTTTGTCAGTATCTTTTACGTTTGTTGATTCATTTTCAGCAACTATTTCTTCGTCGTTGTCTTTATTTTTGTTTTCTTCATTTTCCTTTTCTTCTTCCCCTTTTTGTCCCCCCCTTTTTGCCCCCCCCCCCCTTGTAATAATAATAATAAAATAAAAGACAGAAAAACTGCAAAACATCAAAAATTGGAAGAAAGGTGAAAGCACGTTCAGCTCACAATGCTAAACATGCTTTCTAGACAATCTCTGTCCAGGTTAATCAACCACCCAAACAGATGTTTCTGAAACGTGTGCTGATTATTAATTTCTTTAATGTTAACAGGCAGGTTATTGTGAAATTTGCTGCCAAGGTATAACTTACATTTGTGTAGACGCTCTTTAGAGACTTTTGGTTGCATAACGTAAAACAGTGATTCATTCCTAGTGTGATAATTCGTGATAAGGCGAGTGAAAAGGTGAGCTCCGTTTTTTCTAAAATCTAACAAAGTTCTGAACACTGGTGGCGAATGGGCAGAATATTGAGCTGTTGATAAATTGGAAAAGAGTGATCCCATTGCTTTTTAAATGTCATCGCTCTAACAATTTTGTTTTGAAGCTTGATGACTGGATCTACAGCATTCATGTAAGTTCCACCCCAACAGATGAGTGAATACTGCAAGATAGACTGACCCAAAGCGTAATAAACCATTTTGAGCATTTTGACTGAGACAAGTTTTCTAATATAATACATCTTACATAAAAGTGCACGCAACCTAGTAGTTATAGCACTAATCTGGCTCTTCCAGTTTAGATTGCTGTCTAGAGTAACCCCAAGGTATTTAACTTCGCTTGTTTTACTGATCTGTGGGCAGTCACATCTTGGCAGGTCTCGATTGCATTTATGCAATGTCAGAGTGGTATTGTCAGGTTCGTTAGTTTTTGTAAGTGAGAACTGTAAAAAATAACTTTTAGTGACGTTTAGTGTTAAAAGATTTTCAGTAAACCAATCGCTGATTAATATTAAATCGTGTTCAATACTAGCATTAGCATTATTTACTTTGTTGTTACAAACGTTAAGTAGGGCCATATCGTCAGCAAAAGAAGTAATGTTCAAGGAAGTGTTCAAGTAATAAATGTCATTAATGTAAATTAGAAAAAGTAAAGGCCCCAAGACGGAGCCTTGAGGTACTCCCGTAGTGACGTAAGCACTATCACTGAAGTGGCCATCAATTTTACTAAACGTTCGTGATTGACCGTGTCAAAAGCTTTCATTAGGTCAAGAAAAATCCCGAAGACGACGTTGTTAGTGTCTAGTGCTGTATAAATTTGGTCGAGAAGGTTTGAGATAGCATCTTCAGTGCCTCTATTTTTTCGAAAACCATATTGGTTGCAGTGCAGTAAATTATGCTTTTCTAAGAACCCCTCAAGCCTGTTTTTCATAGTTTTTTCTAGTAGCTTAGAAAAAACGGAGAGCAAAGCAATGGGTCTTTACAACAAGCCTTCTTAAAAACAGGGATGATCACAGCATGCTTGAGGACACGAGAAAACGTGCCAGTTTCAAAAGAGAGATTAAAAAGGTGAACAAGAATAGGAGCAATGATTCGCTTCGAGGCTTTAACTACTTTTGCAGTAATACCATCAAAACCTGGACATTTTCCGATCTCCAGAGCATTAATAAGATTACACATTTCGTTTTCTGTGATTGGAGCAATGAAAAAAGATTTGTCAAATGCAGCTGGCATAAATTTGTTCAACGTGTCTGGTTTAAGTTGGTTTGCCAAATTCTTCCCAATGTTTGCGAAAAAATCATTAAATTGATTGGTGTAGTTTTTAGGTGCAAGATCTAAATAAACTGGTGCTCCTTTTACAATAAGTTCATTAGGGAAGGCGCTGACACTTTTTTTCGATCGGGTTATTTCATTAATGATCTGCCACTGTTTTCGACAGTCATTTTTGGCGTTGGATATCCGCCCCAAAAAATACTTCTCCTTTGCTTCTTAAGTTTTTTAAGAATGTTTCTGTACTTAATAAATTCATCGCGATGGCTCTGGTTTTCCGGATTTTTTTTTATACTTTTGTAGAGTTTATCTTTAATCCGAACTGATTGTAAAATAGCAGTGGTCATCCATGGATTGATCTTGCTTTGTTTAGCAGATATTGTTTTTAAGTAAGTAGCATTCTTTAAATTAATTTGTAGAATGTCAACAAATAAAGACATAGCAATATTTACATCAGTTTCACTTAAAACAAAGGTCCAATCAACATTACTAAGGCTTTCAATGAATTTATCATAGTCAATAGTAGGAACAGCTTTCCAATTTCCAGCCGGATCGCTGGTTTTCCTAGAATCGGGCAGTTCTATTTTAAGGGCAATACCGTAGTGATCAGCAATACAAAGCTTGAGCAGTGCCGAATTGTATTTATCAGTATCATTAGATCTAACAAAAATGTGGTCTAAGCAGGATTTGCTGTAAGCAGTAACTCTAGTGTATTTATTCATAAATGAAACAAATCCATTGGCAAAGAAGTTGTCTAGATAAATATTAGCCACATTTTGTCTATCTTTAAGATTAATATTCATGTCGCCTAAGACAATTGCTTCTCGACAATTTGTAGCTTCTAGTATTGTAGACAGTTCAGCAATAAAATCTCCAATAATTCCGTCATGGTACCGGTAAATGGCTACCACGTCGCAAGTGTAAGACAAGACTCATTTTCCCGTAGTTGTTTCAACATTTACGAGTGACAAGTTTTTCTTTGTTGCGGGTGTTGTGATTGTAAATATCACAATACCTTGGATTGTTACTTCCACCATAGAGGGATGGTTCCCAACCTTTTTCTTTAAAGGGACATAACTCCTTCCGGCATGTTGTCGGCCCACTGAGACTAGCGTTTGCAACATTTACACAGGTTAGAGTTAATGTCGCAAAATTATCTCGCACGAAAGAAAAAAAACAAGAAAATGAATGTGTTGACAGCATTTACATACGTTGAACTAACGTCGCAAAACTAAGTCACACAGGAAAGCTAACAGGGATGCATATACCTTTAAAGATTTGTACACATACATACACACAAAAGGAAATGGTGTTGTTCATTCCTTCTCTAGATGGAAACAAGTGCTAAATAGCGCTAGATAGTGCTATTCTGAAGATTGCGTGCCATGACAACCTACCTTTAATAACCATCCACCATTTCCCCAGCGTTCATTTACGCACACTTTGCAAAACAAGAAACACACTAAGAAACTAGGCAATAGTACCGCACATTTTGACCTAACGAAGAATATGGGAACACATATTTAGTAACTAAGGGGTGTTTTGACACAAAGTAAAAAAGAAAAAAAAATCAGTGGAAGGTAAATACAAAAAAAAACTTTATCACCAGTCCGTGTGGCTCTCGGTTCCCTTGAACCGATGATCTTCGAACAACCGCTGTTTTAATGATTTTCTTCAGTCACGATTTTATCAATCGAAATGGCGTTCAGAATAGAGGGCGGTGGGGCAGGTGGGGGGGGGGGGTGAAGTCCTCAATATTTGGTCACTCTTTTAGATCGTTCTGAAAGCTTTCCTCTCCCCGATAGGATAGACAGCATAATAAACCTTGGCAGATAAGTAATAGATATCCGTGAAGAAGACCCGGTTCACCTGAAATAATTGATCGTTTGCCAGAAACGAACAGTCCAAATGGCCAGGGGTGGCGAAATCACACGAGCGCGATAGCGCGCGCGTGATTTTGACACCCCGAGATATTTAGACCGTTCCGTTTTCGAGTTTACATAAACTTCTTCGCGGATATGTGTTTTAATGCTAAGGTGTGACGTCAAGCTAACTTACCGAGTTGTTTGAGTTTTTAAAGATTTTTGTTTGTAAAATTCATTTTCGAATCATAATGAATTTAAGAATTTTTTACATGCGACTTGTGTAAATTCCTACGGAAGCTTCCGGGTTAGATCCTTCCTGTGTACGAAGTAGGAGCGAAGGGGAGAGACGTTCCGTTACCGATGTTTTTTTTAAAGTAAAACTTGTATTTTTGTCTACTTTTATAGTTTAAATAAGATGATAGTATGAAATGCGCTATTCGCTTGTGAGTCACGTAGGTTTCTAGGTGTATTTCAAAATGTCAGTAGCCTAATTTTCGTATCGTCGAGACAAAAGGTTCCGAGTTAGGCTTAGCTTGCGATATCTTTTTTCCCGCGTTGGACCCGTGAAAAATGTCGCCAGTTGCAAATGGCCCTGTTTACGCTGGTCTGAACTTGTGTAAACCATGCGCAATGGCTGTTTGCCGTGACGTCACCATGAGTTAGCCAATGACGAACGAGAACAACGGCTGTTTGGTCGTCTGATTGGACTAGCCCAGTCACGTGATATGCACGTCACGGCAAACAGCCATGGCACGTGGTATAGTCTGACATGAAAAGTTGGTCATGGTGGATTTAGAGGTTGTGTAGACCCCATACAAGTGTTAGATTATCGAAAAAAGTGTTGGTTATCAAAATCAACCCACGGTGATGTGTGTGGGTTTTCAGATTAACCGTATATAACGACTGCACTTTTAGTACCGGGATGTGTTAGCGTGACGTCACCAACGTGCATTAAGCTGCGTAAGGGCGCCCGCCCACTGAGCGGCCAGGTCGCGCGGCCAGTGGTCGTGGCGGCCAAAAAACACAACGACGTGCCGCGCGCCCACTTCCGTTTTTCATTGATAATTCTGGATCACGCGGTGAAAAATGAACCCGGAGCAAGTATGGTCGCCCTGTGACCGCGCCTGCACGCCTCTCAGGATCCCGGTGGTCGCGGCGACAGGCTGGTCGCCGCAGCCAAGTGTGCATTGCTACATACACCGTAAAGGCCTCTCCAGACAGAAGAAAATTTCGTGCGAAGCTATGCGTAACTACGTGCCTACAAGGTCAATATTGCAGTAATCGTGTGGTTGGTGTTGCGTTAAGGACGAATATTGAAGTTTTTTTTTACACCATACTGCGTCGGCGTGCAGCCGCGAGCAGCCAGTCTGGTTAGGGCTGAAAAGCATTTTCGTTGGCCGCAGCGACCTGGCCACTGCGTGCGCGGTGGCCCTAAAAGATAGTACTGGTCAAGCTCAACTTCAGTTGTTCCAGCAGAAACGTAGAGGAACCTCGGCTACGTTTCTCGTCGCAGCTACAAAAACCTCCCACTCGCCTCCTTTAGCTTTTTTTCCCCTTCTTAATCCCAAGCATGGCATGTCTCGGCCCAAAAAAAATAAATAAAGAAAAGAAAAAGAAACAACAATCGACATTAGAAAAACAACAAACACAAAAAACTCGACTTCCTCTCCCCACAGACCTAGTTCTTCAACATGCTTCTTCTTTTTATTATTATTGTTATTATTTTCTGTATAATCTCGTTTCAAATTATACCAAAAAATGTAGATACGGTACTTTGACGAGTGAGCTTGCAAGCCGGTTGCGGAATTCGTATTTCGATTGGGCGAGTTTTTAGTCGCGGTCCCGTTTTTTCCCCCATTTTTTTATTAGTATTATGTAGTCCTGTTTTTTCTTTTCTTCTTTCTTGGTATTAATCTTTGTCATGCAAGGGAAGCGATGACGATGAACACCTGCTACAGTCTATTTAGTCCATTACCCCGCAGTTAAGTCCCAACATGCAAGGGGAGTTTCATTGCTTTAATGTAGTACATTGAAGACAACTGATTGATAACTTGAGGGTGGGACATATTTCAACGTAGGCCTTCATCAGCACACAATTTACTAGGTCTCACGTACTCGAGGTATAGTCGGACGCGAAGTCTTCTTTTTTTTTCTTCATGTTTCGGAATAATTACTATTCTCTGGAAATTTTTTTCGTAGGGCGTACGTGAGTCCTTTGAAAACGATGCCGAAGCTTGGGCAGAGGAGGGAGCGAATCTTTGTGAATCTTAAAGCTGGAAGTTCACCAACAGAAAAATGAATATTCAGATGACGCCATTCTATCGTCTACTGAGGACGATTTACCCAAACTGGATTGGGAGGTGGGACGGATGATACGTCGTACGTGCTCTTGACGCCATATAGTTAGCCCCCCCCCCCTCTCCCTACTTATTCAATTCCAAGGGCGCACGAAATCCAATCACGAAATCACGTGATACGTGCGCACTGGGGAGATGTCTCTATACTCCCATCCCTTGCCATGTCGGAAAGGAAAGGTTATATTTTAACATTTTTGCTTACAGCATTTTTTCCCCAACTTTTTTTTTGTTTGTATGTAAAAAGGGCAATCAGCCTCTGGGGGGCAGAGGGGTTTTGCCCGAAGAGCCCCAATGTAGGGGCGCCCTTGTCCGATTCGAATAAAATTACTAATTATAAGTAAATGGAAGCATTATAGAGCACTCATTAAGCACTAATTATTGAGCCTAATCTTTTCATTCAAAGCAGACTAAAGGGGGGGGGAGACGTGGATATATTCACGCCTCACCCCCCCCCCCCCCCCCCTCCGCACTTAGTCTACTTGTCATTTTTTTTTTGAAGTGGTAAAATGAAGCACTAATTGCTGGAATGGAAGCTCTAAAAAGCACTACATTTTTGCCCAAGTTACATTTTTTTCGAATAAGGGGGGGGGGGGGGGGAGGGGGGGGTAGCATAGTATGGTAAATGTAGTGCTTATCACGACTTGAAAATGCACTGTTCCGTCAGTGGTTCCGTGACAAAATGATTGGGATGAAGTCGAAACTAGGTCGGGGCCCGACCAGCGCATTTACCACAGTGTGGAAAGGTTTTTTGGCAGTGTTTAGGATTTATTTGCAATTTTTAGGGAACCTAGTTGCAATTGTATTTTCAGCTAGGAAAATGCTCAGCGTTCCTCTCGTAATGACCGATGGACAGTTTGACGTCATTTGGTTGCACGTGAATCGAACATGCACACAATATGGCGGCTGCTGCTAATTCGCCTCATGCACTCAGATCCGGCTTTACGAAAAACGATGCAAAACTGATCTACAGCCTTAAAGGTGCCTGTTCAGCCTTAAAGGTGCCTTTAAGGTGCTGTTTGCCTATATTCTAAACACAGCATTCACGTTCCAGATTCTCCCGTCATCCAATAGGCTGATGTGGGTCACGTGATCTGTTTTAGTTATAAAATCGTATCGCTGCTGCGAATAGTGTTGTTCCATTTTTAATTCACTGCTATTTTCTTTATATTGCTCGAAGATTCTCGGTGTTGCATCTAGGAGCTGCAAAGGTGAAAAGGTGCCTTTAACGTCCACAAAATACAAATATAAACTGGAAGAAGCCCATTCTCCGGACAGGTGTAATAAACAACATGTGGTTTGGCGTGTCATGCTTCATCCGGGTAAGTTTCTTTGATCACAACTTCACGCATTCTGGCTAACGAACGCTGATTTTTCTTCGCTTCGCTCACTCAATCAGCGCATCTCCCTTACCACTGTAAAACTTCTTCCCCCTTGCCTTCTTGCCAGCAATAAGTGTGGTGTCACCGAATTTCTATAACAGACACTGTGCACAAGTGCTTATTTCCGGTTTGGCGTCCATCTTCCCCCTAATAACCTTCTTGGGGAAACCTGGATCAATTAATTTTTGTGAAGCAATGTGAACAACTGCTTGTTTTCAGCATCGTTAGCATCTTTATAATCTCGGCCTACGCTTTGTTGCTGGCGTTTGTTGATTTAAAGTGTTGCCTAATAACAATGTTTAAGACAATATAAAACGATGAAACTGATCATTCAGAGCCATCCATGCACGTAACTCCGGAATGGCACGACCAATTGAAAATTTGTGTTAAGATGCAAAAATGCACCACGGTAGGTGTTTGTAGAGAACAGCCATCCACACCACCTCACACCGAGGAGAAGCAGGGACAAAATTCACAAAAATTCATGTCTTGGTAGGCTTTTAATGCACAGATTTACAAAAGTTGTATATTTATGATTAACGTACTACAGTAATCATGCAAAAGTACTTTTCACACGTTCTCTACAACCACTGCGACATTACCGCAATTTTAAAGAGTCAATTTGGGTCTTCCAGTTGTCTCAAACTCATTAAAATTGCTGAAAATGCGTGTACTTCCACCGGGGGAGTTTAGAGCGCTCCCCAGACCCCCTAGCTGGAAAAGGTTGTGACCCCTCCAATTTTGTGGGTGCACAACGCCCCTGGGATGTGGCGACGGTAGAAACGCAGGCAGCAGAACGACAACAAAAGGCCGGCTGCGATCTTCGAAATCGCACCTGAGCTTCTCGAATTCTCCGCTCGCTTCAGAGGCGCTACCTTCCCATGAGAGTCAGCTTTAGTATGGAATGCCCTCAGTATATAGTATGCTGCCCCCACTTCTCTTGGACAGGAAAGACCTTCATCACCACAGGTGCGTAGAGTGGGGAAGATAAAGCCAGCCAGGCAAGAGGCTTGTGAACCTCCTTATAAAATAATGACCCCGGCCACCATTTTTATATGTACCCCC
>JAHWFP010003469.1:0-13646 GCA_023313725.1 Lithobius niger
AATAATTAATTTTAATTTTTACCGCATTAGTCTTTTAGATTTTTGATCTCATAGTAATTATTAGAAAATTAGTACATGTACACGTAGAAATGAAACGTCATGATTATTGTAAGTGCGCAATGCGTACTGCGGGACGCAGTAAATAAAGTTAACAATTATTCAGCAAAAAATCTCCTAGATGCCACATTTTAAAACGTTTTTTTAGCAAGGGAACGACTAACGGTAAGGAAATAGACCTTTGTGGCCATACTTGATGTGGAGGATCGAGAAAAATGGCGCTGGGAGGTATATTCCTTTATGTACTCGCTGGGCCAATAAATACCAAACAGGAAAATAGCAAACGGAAAATTCCGATGATTTACATGTGTAAATACATACTACTAGTAATAAACGTGTGTTTTTTTTCTGTCATGCGTATGTGCATGCTTCATCAAAGTAAAATTCTTTAATCACTATTTTGCGCATCTGGCTAACAAACGCTAATTTTGGTTCACTTTGCTCACTCAATCACCATGTCTTCCTTACCGCCATAAAACCTTCTTCCCGCTTGTCTTCTTACCTGCAGTGACAGCGACGACGATCTGCACCATCAGGCACCGTATATTAATGGAGGAGATGCAGTCACAAAAGTCGCAAAGTTCAGCGCGGTAGGCTTTTAATATATAGGATGATGATGATGATGATGATGTATCTCTCTGGTAATGAAATAATGTTGAAGAGGCAATGGTTGAATGTGTCAGTCATTAAATGATTAGAAAACTCATTTTATGCTTAAGGTAAGGTTTAACTGATCCGAAGTCCAAACAGAAACGTGCACAAATTACCTTCCCTGTAAAGTTTCAGACAATACAGTATTGCTATACGGTTTAGTACACGAGAAATCTTATTGCTGTATTTAAATATTTTTACCATTTTTCCTTGCACACGATAGATCAGCTAATGAATGGCTAAATATGCTAAATATTCAGCTAAATAGATCAGCTAAAATTCTACTTTGCTAAACGACATCACTGGAAAATCTTTAAAAACTAATTGTCTTAGTGTGCTTAGCACACCTTTACAGGTAATATAGGGTTTGTGCGAGTCCTTGAAAAGGATTGTTTTCGGTTTTAAACTCTTGAAGTCCTAAACTTCTGTAATTTTAATTTTTTGGTTTTAACATCGGATGGCAGTCAGTGACGACCAGGTCCTTGTCATTCCGATTGCGTTCGCAACGAACTTATTATTATTATTAACCTGCATATGTCCTGGAAAGTAATAATGAATTCCATGCCTGGAAAAGTGCTTGAAAATTTTGAGAACTGATATGTGTATCATCAGTAGGGTGATAAACGGAACGTAGACGACTTGACTAAAGAACACTGAAAAAAAATTAGCCAAGAAAGGAGTCGAGTGTGTAGCCTTACATTATTCTTCGTTTGTTTGGGCATGAAAAGTTTTGAAATTTTGGCTCTGGCTTTAATTGTATTTACTTGTAGTTGGACACATCAGTAAGGTTTCACATGGGCTGTTATCTACAGAGTAATACCCGTAAAGTAAGAACCAGCATTATAGGGCAAATAGTTTGATCTGTAGAGCATATAGAGAAGGTGTCGTGCCAAGAACAAGAACAAGCCAAAAATGAAAATCGCGATTCCAGATCAAATCCAGATCTCTGATGTGACAAATCGGAAATTAATCAAAGTTCGGACACGTGTTCACCAAGTCCAACCAAGTTTGTGTACTAAATTTGAGTGAAATATTTGAAAGACAACAGAGAAATTAAGCATCGAAATGTTGGCCTTTACTAATGATGTAAAAGAAACGCTACTCTCTTTTAAAGGTTCGCTGGACTTCATCGTTTAATGATTTGCTAACAAACTCGTTCATTTCTCTTTAACAGATTTACATGTTTATAATTATGCTTGTTCTTTTGTGCATCCCTAAATGCAAACCAACAACCCCCACCGCAAAGAAATGGAGAAATCGATTTTTTTTAGCACAATGATTTGCCACTACGTGGTATTGTCGAGCTTAATCAGGTTGAGTGTTGAAAGTGCTTAACCTACTTTGTTGAAATAACTGTAGTTCCTGAACAAAAGAGGTTGCTCAGGATGGTAACCAAGGACAACCATGGCAAGCTAAAGTCCCTTCCAGATCCACTGAGCAGGACAGGAGGTAATCGTTGGGGCTTGTAATGATTGAAGATTTTCCGTTTCAATCCATCAGTTTGTCACTCCCCTTATTTGATTTCTTTTTTCAAATACATCTGGCAAAGTTCAAAATTAGGCCTCTTCGCCTCTACAAGCACTAATTTCACTTCCCAACTGTATAACACACAGAAACATAAATAAATAATTTGAAACCCAGATAACTCTGTGCTTCTGAAGAAAATTAGCTCCGTTAAGAAGAAATGTTCGAAATGTAAATTAAAGCAATATACCTTTCCAGCTGGGGAGTAAAGCATGAAATTTGTAAGAATAGTGCAGTTTGTGTCAAGCTTTTTAAATGTGGCATGGTGTTAGGTATGACTATAAGGTTTCAGGAAATAATCGCAAGCAACTTCTTGGCGACCTCTGCAGGCATGTGTGCAATACATCCAATATGGCCACCAACAGTCTAAGTCCTTGTAAAAGCTTGGCTCATATCAGCCACAAAACATTGTATAATACCACTTTGTCTAGGTTTCTCTTTCACATACATAGGCAATTAATGAAGACAATGGCACAATACCAAGAATTAGCTCTTGCTGGTGTTTAGGGAAAAATAAATGTTGAACCGTTGCTCGCCAATCGTTTAATCTTGACCTGCGGTCAACGATAACAATAATAACAATAACGATAACAACGATAATAACAATAATATCCATTACTATTTCATTTAAACGAATTACCTACCAAGTTTATGATAAAGCCTGTGGAAGACTACAAAAAGAGCCTATAATAATGAAACAAATAAAAATTTGCCTTAATTCAACAATGTCTGTTGTTTATCTGCTGGTTGAATTTAGTCTTGTTTCACAAAACATTAGAGCTGCCATCTTGAGTCTGCCATCTTGAATCTGCCATTTTGAACATTCCATTTTTGCTCAGTGCCTGGAACTGCCATTTTAATTTTTAGCTGTATTTTATTGACGTCATATAATTAAAGGACCTTTTGCGTTGGTCATATTTATGTTTAAGCCCTGAATGACCCGTCAGAGAGCGAGGAAGAATTTGATGTGGAAGAGCCAGACAGATACCAGTACCCAGAGTGAAGTAGACCAGAGATTGACGGCCATTTGCATTCCATGTGTCTCCATATCTTCAGCTTGCCATGTGAAGGGAAAGAGGGAGCGTGACAGATGATAGCCGATGTACAGCAAAATAGAATTCATACCTGAAATTTAAAAAAATAAATAAAAAATAAAAAACTACCTTCATACACTTTTTTGTGTGTTGATGATGGCAAAACAATGCATTATTGTAATAGCCAATCAAACCCAACCTACACATAAGCCTCGAGTTATCTTTAGGTTTGGTAGGGTTCTCAATAAACACTTCTTTCGAAAACTCGTCGTTATTTGTATTCATTGAATTGGCCAATTTATATCAGGATTTTCAAGGGTCCTGCAGGTAAGATGCCTCATTAAAAAGTTATACTTTCATTAGAAAACAGTTTTCTCGGTACACTGCTGGTAGGAACAGTTTTACTGTTAGTTACTTTGACCTTTGCTGTAAAGTGTGGTATGTTGCAGTTTTTACACTGTCCCAATGTAAAGAAGATTTGATGTAAATGAAGATGAAAATGTCATCCAACTTGAAGAACAATTCATCTTCAACGTTTAGCCAATCATTATCATGTTTTAAAAACTCCTGACAAAGTTATTCAGGAGTAAAACGAAATACCGAGAACGTATTAATCTGTTCAAGTTGAGAAAGAGACATTCATTTACATCATGACAGCACCATAATGAGGTTCCAGCTTTTTTAAAAAGGATTTTGTGCCTTTGGACCTGTTAACGTTTTTGACAATTCACTGAGGATTGATGTAGGCAGCATGAAGCCTGTATGGCAAATCAAGTTATTGCATCGTTTGCAAATAGTCAGTTGTTGCTTCCATCACAGAAAGAAATTAGGCTAGGCTACTGAATAAATGAGTGACAAATAAATTCACATGCTAACCTGTTTGTGGTGCCCAGTTTTAGACTTAAATGTCAGACTGCTTGAGCGGAAATTGAATCCTCAACTGTTGAGACAAAAGGCCGAAGCCTGCTAGTATGACCATGTCAATACGGCTTAACTTTAGGGCTTAGACCTTTGCTCTCGACCTTTGAGCGTTCAATTCCCACTCAAGCCATCTGATATTTAAGTCCAAAAGCCCGGAAATAGATTTTGTATCTTCATTTATTCTTAACTACTGAATGAGGTGAACCCAGTATGCAATTGGAAAACTTTATAAAATAAGCGACACTAGTGACTGTGTCTCAGCGATGCGTTAACAACACGATGTGATAAGATAGCAAGAAAGCATGCAGACAAATCCGGCTTGAAATAATCATGATAAAAGTCCAACTGAATTGAGTTAGGCTGACATTAAAAAAATCATCATGCTCACAAAAATTCGTGTTTAGACTTACTCGATATTTTGTTACGCATTATGGCATATTGATGAATATGTGTGTTTTGTGTCTTATTTTAACGGATTATTTATCATTTCAAAGTACTGGCACAAAGATTTAAAACTGTAAAGTGCTAATTAGTAAGATGTGGATTTATTTATTTTGTTGATTTACGCTTAGGGCTGTTAATAAAGTTGGTACTTCCCAAGCCAGGCCCACGTGGACTCCATGCACGCCCCCCCCCTACTCCCCCACGCAGTGTTGTGTTTTTTTTTCTGGGAGGGGTGAGGGGTTACGGAGAGTCGGAGACCAAAATATTTCACCCCACGGTCTGTAAACTCATGGTCTTCGTATTCACTGCACTTTTTTTTTTTATTTAGTGAAATTAAGTTACGACAGCAGTTTTTCTAGAGAAAGGCTCCAGAAATATCCATATTTTAGAATCCCTTTTTTTTTTTTTGGAAGTATGCAGAATCTACTTTTTATTATATGCTGGGTATAAGTGGATCAACTCCTTTCTGTAGCCGTCCCATGCCTCCTGTGGGAAAACATACACTTATTATTTCTCATTTCGAGTAGTGCTAACCCTGGAGGAAGGAATGGTGCTAACTAGCACTAACTAAACTTACTTCGTTCCCACGTTATTATAAATCTATAAAAAAAAAACCAACATCTGATGGATCTTACCTGGATAATAGAAAGGTGCACCAGACCACAATTTTGTTACGTCAACGGCGACATAGCATGCAGAAAGAAGGAAGAAGGCGAATGATGACGTCACCAAAACAAACGATAACGACCTGGAAAGAATAATGTTTCACGTGTCATTAGTCGAATAAAACATAATCTTGAGTCAATTTTAAGAAGTGGGAAAAGTTAATTTGAACATAACAGTCAGAGAGAAAGCCTACAAATAATTGTCTTGAAGTAACCGTCCTCTCAGCAAGTGAAATACTGGGACCGAGTACCAGACATGGTCCTGATTGTAACACTGACGAAAGGTTTATCACGGAAAAACATAAACATCAATTTATAGTAGGGAATGAATTAAATAAAAGTTATGGATGTGCTACTGGCCCACAGTAAACTATTTAGATTACCATAAATTCTTATTCAAAGGGATCCAACCTTCATCTTTGGAGCCTTCACACAAAACCGCACCAAACACACCCTAAAATAACAACAACAAAAAACAAATTAATTAATGTTTACAGATTTGTTAATCAATCCATATCATAATCCTATCGACAATTAGATTTTTTTCCTCAAAACTCAAATCGTAACTTTAACTAGTATTTAACAATACATGCATCCATGTTAGCTTTCCTGCATGGCTCACTTTCACGACATTTAGTTCAAACGTATGCAAATGTTCAAAGGTATGCAATTAATGTTGCCAACACATTAACTTTCTTGATTTTTCTTTCATGCGAGATGATTTTGCGGCATTAACTCTAACCTGTGTAAATGTTGCAAACGCTAGTCGCAACGGGTCGCACGACATACCGGAAGGATTTATGTCCCTTTAAACTTTTTTTCTCAAATTTTAACTTACCGTTACTACACCCCAAGAAGTCCAACGAATAAGCCGTGAACGTGCATCAGGGAAATGCAACAATGTTGAACCAGCCTGGAAATAAAAACATCAAACTAATCAATCAAAAAGGCGTCATAGTAATGTTTAAATGATATATAGTTGAGCCCACTGATGAAGTATTACATTGCTTGTGGAATCCTATGGCGGCATTTGACACAGAGCTCGCACAAGATCACACACAAAAATTCAACCACTTTTTTCAAACCAATATAATTTTTCAAGGATTTTTCCAAGACTAATAAAATTGTTCAAGTACCTTTATTAATCAATCAACGTGTCAAGAACATCTCACTAAACACTAAAATGTTCATGATTTATTCATGCAAATGATGGAACAAAGGCAGCGGAAAAAAGGCCGCAGAAAAAACAGAGCGGAGAAAAACAAATCATCAAAAACAAAAACTAGTAAAAGGGGCTGCCAAGTTCCGAATGGTTCGGCCCTTCAAAGGAGTGATATCGACAACCAAAACATTCGCCAACTTAATCGCACCGACTAATACTTTGGACGTTAAATGAAAACTTGAACGTTGCTACCGAAAGTAGCAATGTTCTAGTTTTCATTTAACCTATTAAGCGGTGCAATTAACTTGGCGAATGGTTTGGCGTGTTGATATCACTTCTTTGAAGGACCGAATCTTTCGGAACTTGGCAGTCCCTTTTACCAGTTTAGGTTTTTGATATATCACTTTTTTTTTTTAATTGAGTACTATATTCAACTCAACTAGCCTGCAGATGTGTAATAAAGTGTCACGTCAACAATAGCTTGAGTGGTAATTTTTCTAATATTTCAATTTCATATCACTCCTTTGAGAGGCTGAACCATTTTCAACTTGGTGGCCTCGATCTTCACCAATTTTTGGCTTTATTTTGCCAATTTGTTTGTTTTTCGTGAATTGAACGTAGACACAATTTCTTTGCCAACATTGCTTAGATTTGTGACGACACACTAGCGTGTGTCTAGATAAGCAAGTCAGTATACACGTTGTCATTGTCCGAACTTTGCCCGTCCAATCAGAGACGATGCTTACAATACTAACAATGGTTATAACAATACTTTCGTACTTACGTGCACTCCCACGCCTTTCCCGTTACACCCCAGACTGTGAAACAGAAAAGGTATGCAGTTCGAATTGTACTGTCTACCTTTCGACAAATTTCATATCTGGAAGCCTTCCTGCTATCTCGGTATCGGTGAATAATCACTCTATCATGGGAATTAACATGGAGATGAGCGTACTACTAAAGAAGCTAGAAACTAGAAAAACATTTGAAACGTTATTGATCAAATTTTGCATTGAAAGCTGCTTAACTGACATTCCTGCACAAGTTAATTTTTCTTAGGTGGCTCATTGCCCTCCTTTCACCACAATTTAAGCTTTTGTGACGCATTATTATTTTTTCCCAAGAACCTGAATATGCCCAATAGAGCTTTAGGATATAAGACACTTATGCTATGGCGTCACGCTACAATGGTTTACGTCCTCGACAATTGAATTGATGTGATATTTGTTCCCTAATTTGGCGCGACACACTAGCATGTGTCTAGATGAGGAAAAAAACACAGGAAACATAATCCCGAGTATAATTTTTTTTACGTTTACGATTTAGCATAGAAGAAAGATAAATACAGGTACATATGGCTTTTATCTTCAGTTGTTATTGAAGATCTATGTACAGTTAGTTACACATTTAGAACGAAAATTCCAAATTTAAAAATTTGGTAGTTAAGGCCCTCTTGCTAAGGACGGCAGTGTTACAGTCGTTATAGATTATGGCAGGTAGGGTGACAAGTTTCATCAGGTACGTGTTTCCTTCCGGTTTTTTTTACAGCTTTTTTTTTCTAATCGTTTTAGTAGCCTAGTAAAGAACTGATGAAATGCATGGAGCACCAAAATTTAAAAGAAGCTAAACAACATTTTACGACAAACATGCAAAATATTTGAAATAAATGGCAAGTTGCCCTTATCTCGCTCATAGCAAGGGAATTATTTTAAATTAAGACAAAAAAAAAGTAAAGTCAAGGACTTTCAAGGATGTAGTTAACAATTTCAAGAAATTCAAGGCCTTTGACTTTTCTTAAAAATTTCAAGCACTTGCAAGGATTTTAAGCTCCTTGTGCGAACTCTGTACCAAGATAAACAAGGGAAAGTGGATCCCTAGCCAAAAATATAATAATTTTGTATTTTTTTTTTATAAAAACTATGTTTCCTCAAACCTGTAAAAGTTCTGATTCCAAAGTTGCTCACAGGATAGAAAAAACTATGAGTCTGTGTGCTCTTCTATTTAACAATATTAAATATGTAAAGCCAAAAAAGGGAATATAAATAAACACTGTCACATGACATTTCAGGCTCCAAGTTAGCTCATTTGTCATAAATTGTCTATTATTTTTTACTTTGTAACATGTTTTAATTCCACAGGTCAGACCAGATTTGTGTTGAAACTAGGTCTGTTAAACTATTATCATTTAATAGTCATGAAGACCACACGCTTGATAAATTTGCTGTACTCAGTATTTCAAATTTAATTTATCTTAAAATATTTTTTGCATGTGTGTTTCGTTTTCCCAAATGCACACACTGAAGCACTTGCTAACATGCCCACAACCACGCAATGCACGCGAATAGCATCATCCTTACCTGGACACCTAAGAAAACTTGCAGACATGATGTTAGTGTTCCAAGGATTCCTTCTGGATCATAAGGCACTTTTGAGTCGTACACTTCCTGCATAGATGCATCATATTAGTTACATAATCTAGACACAGGCTACTAGAATAACTAGAAGTAAATTATTCTCAATAGTACTACAAAGAATATCGATATGAAGAAATTTTTCATGTTGATGTTCATATTGTGTTAAGAATAATTTATATTCTTGAAACACGATCGCAGTGCCACAACAGTCCCTACCGAAGCCAGCCCAATAATCATATCTCACCAAAAACTATTTATTAAAAGAAAGAGAAAAACAAGCCAAACAGCAAAAATCACACACAGCAAATTGTGCATATTATTTAACGATTTATTACTTTAACCAGAATTGTCAAATACACTTGAAATTTCATTTGACAAAAACTCAATCATGTTAATGACTAAGACTCAATCAGTATTTAAAAGGACAGTCATGACAATTCTGCATTGAAGGTTATTTCTTAAAAGTTGGTTAGGAAAGAAGTTCACGTTTTCCCTAATATTTAATTTTTCATTACTTTTATCAATAATTAAAATTGAAAATACCTTAATTGTTGGACGCTGATACATATGATTTGGTGTCAGGATGACCCTATCAATGTAACCAGAACTGCCTCCAGTACAATCAGCGTGTGCTCCTTCTAAGTGACGACCACCGGGACCCAGGTAACCCCTAAACAAAATACTTTTTTTTTATATAGGCTGAAAAAACAATTTCTGCTGCTGATGCAGTTTACAAACCAGTGTCGTAAATAGAACATTCATTTTAATTGCAAATATGATGATTGGTGTTGGAATTTGCCTTCGCAAAATGGACACTGCATATGAACAAAAAGGCATTAGCCGATTGCAACTTTGCTGATTTTGTCGTAACTTCAACCAATGATGACCATCAACATAATTAAAAGCGTACGATACGTGTGCATGCGTGCGTGCGTATACCTGTACTAAGGCACCTACAAAGATGAAAGTGGAGCCAAATGAAAGATAATTAAATTGCTCTTCGGAAACGCTTGTTTTCATTGCTACAATTTTGATTTTTTTCACCCTTAAATACGTGAAAGACAGCTCTGAAAACTGCTCATGACACCAAGATTCGATTAGGCAAACTAATCCGAAAGAAATTAGTTAAACTATGTTAAGTGTGTATCAATGAAAAGCTGCAAAGTTCGATCAGGCAAAGTTCAGGAACACTTATTACAAAGAAACTCGGTTGCTTAAAAAAACCTAAAAGGCGACATATTATACATCGTACAACACATAGATCTTAAAATTGGTTTTGCTGATAATTCAGTTGCCTGGATACATGGAAAAAGCAAATCTACAAGATTTAAAAAGTGGTCAAAAATTCGATTTTCTGATGCAAGCAGGTACGTGGATTTAGCGATCAAAACGTGTTTCTCGCTTTGCTCTATCAATATTTCATTTAGCGCTACTCTCACCTTCGTAGGGGCCCTAACTTCCAGAAGAGTAGGCATACAAACATGCACACAAACAAACTAACGAATCATATGTTTTGAATGATGTAGATGAAAGGCAGGCATTATGAACGAACTGTGAGCAACAATTGCAATTCGTTTACATCGAAATAATTAGTACATTAAGTTTATGACACTCAAGGGATCAAAAAAATTATATGAAGCATGGATCGACGCCAAGAAAGTGAGCTATGCAAACGATTTACTAGTTAGAAGTAAAATTGTGCTTTGGTGGTGTTTGATGTGATCAACCATCTTTCGAGGTAATGTCTAAAACATTTCGTTAGTAACGAATTTAGTCGAGTGCCTTTAGAAAGGGTTTTGCCACAGTGACAACTGCTAACTCCCAATAAGATGGAATTCAAAACTCAATAGCACAATTTTTGTTGGTATAAGCAACTTACGAGGGACATCCGGGCACAGGGAGTACGAAGGTTAGAATCACCTGTAAAATCGTCAGGCTAATAATGACAAGCCATGACGGTAATAGTCGTCTGACGTCATCAATTAAAGACCATTTAGATTCCTAAAAAAAAGTATCCATTTCAAATATGAAACCCACAATTTTCAGGCAGTTGCAATGGCAAAAATCTTTTACCTACCTGGAATTCTTTAATGTACCATTTACCAAAAATGAGCATCAAATTAGCCACTACGAAGTAAGTGAGTGAAAACCTCTGCAGCACTCCGAAAATTCGAAAAAATTTCAAATTAGTTCCTGAAAATTCAAATACAAAGTTTTCAAAAACAATTAACCAAATCATTAACTTAAATGTACAAAAAAAATGGAACTTCGGCTTAACTTAGAGGAGAGAATAATGGATGAATTTTCACAAAACCAACCGTAGTGGCCCTCGGTGAACCACACAAGCTTTTGAGTTTCAAGATTTAGCTCTTTTTACGAAACTTTCAATACACGTTTAAGGTTTGATATACATTAGAACTAGGGTGGTATCTGATCACATTTGAACCTCTTACTCTCATTCTTGATTAATGAAAATATTCTTGACAAATGCTTACGCAGTAGTTCGGCTTGCGATGCTCCAAGAATTTAACTTCTCGGCGTCGCAATACGAATGCCCCCATCTGTCCCTATTAATCATCACCTCTGATTCCGAAAAAAAACAACAAAAGACGCCCAGTGAAGAGCACCGATTTGGTTGGTTTGGTTATTCAAGCAAATCAACAGTTATGATTTACGACCTCAAAGGCGTGTTTTTTTCCCATTTTTACAAACATAATGAGGATACTTAGGAGTTCCACTTTCTTGTTCCTTTTTATCATAATCATAGTAGCAACATAATACACATTTCACGGCTTGTATTGTAAGTATCCATGTGCGTAATGGTGATGATAGTACGATTTTTAATTGAGCATGTTCGTTTGCTGATTTTTTTTCTGCAAAATTCAAACTGCAATTGAGTTAGGTTCTGATACCATATTTCAACATTATTGCAGCCTACTGAAGGGGCAATTGTTTAAAATTGAAACGGTTTCATAGTTTTTGGGTTTTGAGAGTATTTACTAGCACAGAAAATTTGTAGTTGTCATTTTTATCGTGTGCTTAAAAATTGTTGTACAATAACAAAGCTTAAGTAAACATTTACATTCATTTAAACTTTGAAAATCTGGAGAAAAACTTAATGAATGCTGAAAATATCCTTAAAATATAGGTCATACCAGATCCTAGGATGATTCCTATAAGGAAGAGGTAAACAGATCGCTTCAGAATTCGTCGGAATATGTCATTCGGGGTGGATTGCTTCAGCATCAAACGCATAGAAATCGGTATGCAAACACCCATGATCCATAGAAACCTTTAAAAGGAAAAATAATTAAGAAAAAACCTAGCCTTTTTTAGTTGACAAATTAAGCATAAGATTAGAAACTTACAATGCATATGCAAATCATCTTGTAACTAGTCCAAAGTGCTGTGAACTGTTATTATGTGTCATGATTCACGTTGAGTGTTACACTGTGCATTACCCTTAACCAAACACTACAGAGGCATAATAATGTTCAGAGCGATGGTTCTAATTGTCACACGAAAATCACAACTTTGTGAGCATCAAGTAAATCATTAATTCAGTTTAATTTAACTACCGTTATCTTCCTTTTGTTTTATAGAAGCTAGCCAACAATAATAAACATATGGAATATCAAAACAACAGTTACATTATCTCTAAATAAATCGTGGTAACATTAAGATGTGTCATTGCCAGATGTATGTACATGTTAACGTTAAAGCTAAGCAACAGTATCCAGTGTTGAGCTCCACAACTACAGAAATATGTCAGTACTTGCAGAAATGTGTCAGTACCCAATGTAGAGATAAACCAGTAGTTGTTGAAGAGATGATAATTCAAATATGCATTAGTAACCGATGTAGCAATCAGCAAAAGAGATAAGCAGTGGTCGATACACAGATGAATGATTGACAAGCATCAGTAACTGATGTCGGGATGAATGAATGAGGGATGCACCAGTGGCTGATGATGCATTAGTTGTCAATATATAGATGAATGACTAACAGGCATCAGCAGCTGAAGAAGCGATGAAAAAAATTGGGATTTACTAGCGACCAGTGCACAGATGAACAAATGATAAATGGAGCAATGGCAGATGTAGAGATGAACATTTGAGAGAGGCATCAGTAGACAATGTAGAGATAAATTTTTGAGAGCTGTCGTAAGGATGCACTGTGGGAGTGTATAAACAGGTAAACAAGAGATCCACAAGTGGCATGCAGATGGCATGCAGAGAGGCACCAATGGATGATGGAACGAAGAATGTTTAAGGATGTGCCAATACCCAACATTAATCTTCTCGATGCAGAGATACACTTGTCTCAGGTGTATTGATACTTCAGTGCCTAAGTAGAGAAATAGAATGCATCCCTTACACATGTTGTGATACATGCTTCCACGATGTACAGAATCATTTGTGGCCATTTAGAGATTATATATGAAGAGATGCATCAGTATCTGATATGGAGATGCATGAAGTGGAGATATACACACTACAAACAAGCAACAATATCCTTTACAGATGTAGCATATGTTCAACTTGCTCAGGTTAACACAATGGTAACTAACTGTCCACCACAAATGCTGAACCATGACACCAAACACTTTAGAGTTAATCAAGCTTGCTTGCAATCCCCACCCCTCCCAGAAAAACAGATAAAGACGTCCTAAACAGCGACGTTTTTAGGGGAGGGGGTTCATTTGTTTTCACCCCCCCCCCCCCCCTCAATGTTTGGCCAGTTGGCAAATCAGTCGGAAAAATTACATAATTTT
>JAHWFP010003470.1:4875-20585 GCA_023313725.1 Lithobius niger
TCAAGCATCTGACGGCCTTAGCTGGCCGACGGTCAGTGGTCAGCTAAGGCCGTTGGCCGCTTGAGCTACTCACAGCCAACACAGCTATCTCAGTCGGCTGCAAATCGAAAACGATACGCACCATCTGTTGGCATTAATTTCTGCGCGTTCCAGCAAAACAATGGCGTTCTCCGTTTCCTGTGTTGGTGATGCAGTAATTAAATTGTTGTATCGGACGTAAGTTATGTATTCCTACTGCAATTTTTGTGTATAGTTATTGTGTTAGTGATCCAAAAGTAAAACATGCATGTCAAAATGGATATAATTCCCCTTTAAGGTGTTTCATTAAAATGTCAATCAAATTCCTTTGATAAAAGAAAAACGAAATAGAATACTGACAAACAGCAAGTGACAGCCTCAATGAATACCAAAAACGAATACCATGTTATCCTAACAATGAACCACTGATTATTTAGAATTTTATACAAGCTAAAACATCACGAGAAATGAGTAACAACCAAACACAACAAGAACTGGCACAGAAAACACGTCAGCTAATAGTACTTTAGAAGCAAACTAAGTAGGTTTCGCATGGCAGTTACCTTTGTATTGTCCGTTCCAAAGTTGAACACAGGTATAACTCCATGTTTTTCGGCCACCATTTTACGGTGCCACCTTCTCCGTCGCACAAGGTCCATTTTTCGTTCACGGACGTGATAACGAGACATGAATAGGGCTGCATATTCCCAACCATCGACATGGGAACTAGAAGCCTAAAAATGCAAAAAAATAAGGATTTTGAAATTTGGCATTAGTGCAGAAAAAAATTTGGATTGTTTCACATCAAGTAATCATCCCAAAAACTATCAGAGAAGAGTGAAACGTCCCACCACAGCGCTCTGTAACAATCCTAAACAGCGTACATAAGTAAAAATTATAACCTGAGCTTTTTCAATATCCCATTGTTTAATAGAATTAAGATATTTAAAAAAATTCTACGAAACGAGACCACAGTACTATAGCTTTAAAAAATGCTCCCTCTTCTTGCTTATTTTAGATATAATGTATGTAATGCATGTATATACTATGCATATATAATGCATACACGACTGACACTGTCGTATGAAGGACGGTTTGTCTTCCCTCATAATACTGTTTGGAACCTCCATGCCTAAAATTCGGACACGGAACAGAGTGACTTAGTTCTGCAGGATGGTTATGTTGCTTACTAGTGTAAAGCCAATGAATGCTTAAACCACTTAACGTAGGTCGTACAAATTTCATACCTTCTTTTCAATTTTGGCATCTTTTCTGAGGTAGCGACGACGAACCCATCGTCTTCTCCGACATAAATGGTATGTCTTCTCAACTGGGGTGTAGCCACCTAACGTCGCCTCTAACGTGTATTCCCAGCCTGCAAAAAGATTTTAAAGATTTTTTAGTAGTCCTGGTATCTCAAAAATAAAACACGAACTGTTCTTTATTTATTTTTTATTCAGTAAAGCAATAAAAAACCAACAGGTTTTGTCTTTGGCAACCAACCAGTGTTGTTTGGGAATATTTGATTTGTTCTCGTGATTTAGTTCCTAATCTAGTATTTCTTGGAAACAGTCGTTTTTCAGCGGCTTTGGAATTTTACATTTTCATATTTATGAAAACTTGCTCAAACAAATAAAAATGTGAACACAAGTGTGTTTGTGTACGGTTCCGTACAGTTACAGGTCCCTTCACAATGTACTGTTCAATAAAATATAATAACACTCCGTATAATAACACAGAAACCAATTTTCAAAAACTACACGTGTTAAAGATCCTGTCATTTAACTAAAAAATAAACAAAAATGGGAGAACTGAGAGGCTAACAGAAAAATCCAAGGTTATGGAGTCCTCAAATGCTAGTATACAGGAATCGTTGTAAATTATATACAAGAAAGAGGAAACGGTACAGCCAAACAGTGAAAACCATACACTAGAAATAACATAGTACACTAATAGTAAGCCACCTTTTTGCACTTAGTTTTGTCAGAATGGCATGACCCGTGTTCGAACTGATAACCCAATATGTTCACCCGATCACTGACATAACGCCTCTGCTGATCCCACTCCTCCACTGGCATAAAGATGGGTCACTGAATCCGTTGTTAAGGTGCTGTAACCTTAACAATGGGTTCAGTGAGTCATCTTTGTGCCAGTGGAGGAGTGGGCATATTCGTAACAACGTTATGTCAGTGATCTGGGGATATATCGGGTTGCCAGTTCGAATGTTGATCATGCGACTCGAACAAAACATACGTGCGTAAGGGGCTGACTGTACTACGTGATTTCACTGGTTATTATAGTTTTCTCTATTTGGCTTGTTTCCTCTTTCATCGGGAACTAAGTCCATTTACTTTGCAACAGACAATTGTTGGAACTGAGCATGTTCTCAGGAACGGTCCTAACAAAAATTGACACGAGTGGGCGGCGTTTTTATTTTGCGTTTTATTCGTGATTTTTCAGATGTGGGAGATGGCTTTTTTTTTTTACCAAACATGGTGAAATCAGTAGCTTACATTTTGTTGTGAGTTCTACAGCTATGTGTTGATGCTAGGATCAGCGTGTAAAAGTTGAACATTTTATAAAAGTCCTTCTTTAGAAGTCCTTCTCTGAACAACCCTATAGATTTACTTCGAGGCGTTCATGTGAATGGAGCAAAAAGCTGATGTGGTCACCGGATCCAGGAAGTGTTTGGTGAAAGTGCTGATGCGTGATCGGCACATTCTTTAGACAATGTCATAAAAAAAATTTCATGCACTAAAAAAAAAAACCCATGCGTGTGCTCCTGAGAACCACTTAATTAACTTTTAGCGTCCTTAACAAAAATAATGTATGACCATTCGCAGAAAATTATATTTATCAAATACTTCGAGTTACCTTCTTCATCTACTGCTCTCTTTACATCATACTTCCAACCATCATCCCATTCCCAGCTTTCAGGACAGACAGTTTCATCTCTTGGTGTTGCTGGATCTCCTCGCTAAGTCAAAAAAAAAAACAATATCAAAATGAGCCTAAGGCTCCTCAAATGCCTAAAAATGGGGACAATCTTTAACAGTTTGGCAAATACGAATATAGCTGTGCCTGATTCAGATAATGTGATTAGCAAACTCAGTATAATGACTAATAAATATGAAGTAGATCTGTCACTGAGACAATATGCTAACGAAATTTCCAAACTTACCACATCGGTCCATTGGGTCATTGCTGCAACCCAGTTGCCTCCAGGAAGCCGGTTCTGGTTTTCAAACACGTCTTCCATAAATACTCGGTGACCAGCATCTGCATCGTAAAGCATACTACAAAAAAAAAAAAAAACATGATGTAAACACTGTAATAAATTACAATACACCAAAAAGTAAGCAAACATCAACAGATTCAGGGTGGGGCCAACTTTCCCCCTCCATGAGTTAAGACTACATAATCTGGTATTAACCCTATGCTGAAAAATTAACCTGGTACCTTTTTAAGCATATTTGAGTCAGTCGTGGGATTCAAACTGGCATTCTCTTGGCATGGACATGACGATGCTTACCAATGGACTCTACTTGCACGCTTTGCCCCCGGGACCCTTCACAAAGCTTGCGCTGTGCTTCAAAGTCTGTTTGTTGACCGAGAAGTGGTTCGATAGTGATTAGATGGCGTTTGCGATAGAGGGTTAAATTGTTGCATTTAAATACATTAGGCTTAAAAATGGATTTTCAACTGAAAAATTTAGGAATAAAGAACGGGAACAAAGCGTAAATTTATTACTACCATTTATTACTACTAGAGAACTGAAACAATTAAAAATATAGCGTAGTTTTCACTAAAAAAAATCTTGCAAGAATTCATGTAAGAAAATATACTACAAATATAAGGGGAATAATTTTTTTTAAGTGGATAAACACCTCATTAAAAAGATTACATTTTTTAAACAATACTATTTTTAACACTAGTTTTATACTCCTGTAGTTCTGACTGTAAGCAAGTGCACCTCCTTCACCCTTAGTTGGCCTGGTCCTCAACAGAATATTTTTATATCATACAAATTAGCTACAAAATACACGACACAAATGCAACGTAGTGTACCTCGTTTCTGGATCGACAAACCAGTCACCTTCAAACCGCCAACCCGGAGGTTCAACGAACTTATCACGGGGAAGAGAGATCTATAATGAGACCAAACAAAGAATGTTATTTCTCATAGTGTTCCACAATATTAAACTATGCATTAAAAAAATATGCGGATTATTTATTAAATCAGTTCCTGCCAGTCTGCACCAACTAGGGCAATGTGAAAGAATACCAAGCTCCTTCAGTAGCTATGGGATGTATTCTGGCCTCGGCCCCATGCATTGATCGGAGATTTCCCAGATCGAATCACCGGGTTTGCATTTAGAATTAAGCCAATCCACAAGCAGTTTGCATCAGATGACATAAGGCTTTCCAAGAAATGTATTTAACAAAATATCCTGGTTGTCTTAACGATAATCCTTAGAAATGAAAATGAAACTGGAAGGACATGATAGTGAATGAAGTTATATTTAGTTAAATCAAGATGAGCTTGTAAAATTGCTGTGCACCTTCCATGCCACTCATGGTTTACTAAATTTAACGCAAGAAAACGGAGGAAATAAATTATGTTGTGAGGAAATGGTGTCATACGTAACTGCATTGCAAGGTGGAATGAAATTGAACAAGAATAAATATTTGCTTACCACACCGGCTTCATCCGAGAAAGGGGGTCGTGACATAGTGGGCCCTTTTGTGGTCCACGATCCCAGAAGATTAACTTGGTTTTCATACTAGAATGGATACACAGGCATTAAAGATTAATAAAATTAGGGAGGAGGTTTCCTTTGCAGTTTTTGGTATACGTATTACGCTTTCTCCAATAGTATTCGCATTACTATTTTAATATATTTTAACAGTATTTTAGTGTATAATAGCATCAGGAGAAATCATTCCTAGAATACACACTACTGTACTTTTTCTTTCTTTATTTACATATACTGTACTTTAAATGCCTTTTTTTATGTTTTTATTTCAACCAATGTTCTGTTACGATTATAATTTATAACAAATAGTAGTATGGACTTCAGATTTAACATTTGTAACTCCATTAACTCCATTAACATTTTCACACCCTTCCCATGTCCTGCACGTTGGCGATGCCATCGGGGGCCTTTGAGTTCCTGGCAGGTTTAACCTTGGTGGTAAGGCATTCGTGTTCCCAAACCTCTTACCATCATCCATTCCTTGGCCGTTTATTGTAGGCTACACTGTATTTACATGTAATTGTGGCTGGCTGTCAGTGACTCCCCAGTCCTTGCCAGACCCGTTGCTATCGCAAAAAATATTATTATTATTATTATTATTATTATTATTATTAAATTATTTCTCTGTTGTCTGTAAGCAGCAATTTTGCTCAGAAAACAGTTTCAAAGGCAATTAAAGAAAGCGTTAATTTGCACAACGAAACTGGATGTATTGCCGGCAAACTGAAATAAATAAATAAAAAAAAGGCAGCTAACTTTATCACTTTGACTTTTTGTGTGTTGTTTATTGTTCATGCTATTGTTTATTATGTGTGCTATTTGGCTATTGCAATGGTACCGTCAATCAAGAGAAATGAAATTGTAACTAAGAAGATAAGTAAACAAAGAGTCAATATGGCGTCTGGGGACTGCAGTGAAGACCAGTGTGCACCTATACAAAACGAATTCCTGTGTCATCATGTAGCAGGGCTCGAACCTAGGTCTTCCACACCTACTTCTGAAACTGTCGTGACAGCTCAGTAGTTACAGCAGTTGGCAGTGGAATGTACAGACTAGGGTGGGCCCTTGCACGGGGAGACATTATTACAGTGTGGCCCAAAAGGAGGGGGGGAAAGCCCCCAGAGGTAAATATTTCAATATTTTTGAAAATCCACATTAAAATTATGCAAAATGCTTAACTTTGGACCCATATAATCAGCAATAGTTTTAAAACTTTGCTTTTAATTTTGCTTACATTTGATGGGTGGACCGGAGTTCCCAGTGCAGGTGGGCCCCCGGCACCTGCCAGTCTGACTCTATGGTGTACACGCCACTGGCATATTGTCAAGCACCCAGATTCAAGTTCTGGCCATATAACGACACAGGATTTTTTCATCTAGATGGCCACACACTGGTTTTACTGCAGTCACCGGGCACTACGATGGGTGTATGTTTATTTACCATCAATCAATAGACACATAACAGATGTAATAGACCGTTAATTTGGTTAACACAACTGCCGCCAATAAAGTTGGGTGCAGTTCGATGATGGATTATACTTCATTTTCTTACTAGCAACTTGTATATTTTATGCACTGTCTTTTAAGAGTTTTTTTTTTAACTTGCAATTCCCAGTTAGACCACAACTTTTCAAAACTTCATTAAACTAAAAGAGTAAAGTACAAAAACAAAAATAATTAAATCTTACTGTTTCTGCAAATATGGCACACTCGATGTTTTGGTCATGGTTCAACCACTCACTGCTGTGTTTTTCCAGCCCAAACCACAGCTTGATGCGAAGCAACACTGGTAAATGCGGAGGCTGTTTTCTACCTGGGTACTGAAACATTCGACATGATTGTTCGATTGGGTAGTTATAAATTACCGGTATTAACTAAAATTAGCATGGGTTAGCTAGAGACTAAAATTATGATTAACGAAAGTTTAAAGTGATGAAATCTTATTCCTGTATTGAGAAACTTATTTTAACTTTTGTTACCTTGAGAGAAATAGTTTGCAACTGGCCAGCGTATTTTCCTGAAGCATTTGGCAGTGTCGAAAACAAGATCTGGTTGGCTGGAATTCTCCGGTACGCCAATCGTTTTTGGCCACTCACCATCCAGATGATGATGTCAGGAATGCTGCTTTGAGGCTATTGGTTGGAATAAAGGGAGATATCACCAAATAAATGAATAAGCATAATCCTCGTGCAAACTTTTTTTGTCTTGCTACTTGTTATTTGGTTTACCCTTTCTACCAATTACAATAATAACAATTTTCGAGAAGGGAGTCTGCAATTAACAGGCATGCAAGCCATCCACTGATGTCTACTCATAAAACTGGAATTTTATGCTTTGACATAAGATTTGTACATAGAGGATGTACATTCCTGTGGTCACTAATGACATTTTTGGTGAGGAAGGTTACGGCTAAAAGCAGTTGCCCTATCAATACACTCAGTTGTAATGCTGCCATTGAGAAGAAGTGATGGTAGGGAATCACTTACCTCTAAGGCGAGTTGTCGTAAGGTATCCAGATACGTTTCCGTTTCCAAAATGGCTTCATCGATATCCGTGGCATTCTCCCTTAGGTTCTTGGCTAGTAACACAATGCGATCAAGTTCAGCTCGTCTCAGTGTAGATAGCTGCACATCCAGTTCGTTGCGGGGATGAGTTCCAGGTTCAGGTTCTGGCAGCTGAAAACTACAAAAGAAAACAAAAAGCAACTCGTATTAGATTTACAGAAGTTTTATTTTGCTTATAACGCTGGTATTTATCATGAATTTTATTTCATTTTTTTTTTGCTTGGTTTTAATGATCTTGCACAACTTTCCAGTTTATACCAATGAGCTAAATGTACTTGTCAAATGTTAACAACATGAAGACCTTGCATAAAGTTGTCAAAGTCATCCATCTTACTCACATCTTATTCCTTATTTATTTGTCATTATTGTTATAAATCTGTTTCAAGAACTTCTTAAAGCGCACCATTTGAACCTACCCTGCAGAAGTAATGATTAAAATACAGCAGAGATAAACAGCCTGTCACATACCCTGGTGCAAAAGCAAAATCACTTGAGTTTTGGAGTGAATGGATAAAATTACGTATGGTGAATACATATATGTACATATGTATATGTATAATTATATATTCACCATATGTAATTGTATCCATTCACTCCAAAACTCAAGTGATTTTGTGCGTGTGCATAAGCATATACCGGTACATATGGGGAGTGCATGAACAATAACATCTCGGGAATGCTACGCAGTGGTTGCAATGCTTTTTTGTTTTGGAGAAGTATCTCTGTAGAGTGTGCACCCAAACATTTTAAAAATGTTGTGAAGTTTACTTTGAAAACATAAATACATTGTAGTTTGCACTCACCACCACAAACAATTTCAAAGTCAAAAATGGCTACAATATCTTGCAAATTTTCGATAGTCCAATTTCTGGAGATAGTTATTACAGATGACTATCACGCAGGCTCACTCCTTACAGTCACTACCTCTTTTGGACGAGGTAGCATCTGTAAGAACCGAGCTTGATGAAGATAGTCGTCCGTGATAAGCATCTTTGGAAATTGGACTATCGAAAATTTGGAAGATTTTGTAGTCTCTTTGACCCAAACATATCTTTATGGGCTTAAATGAAACACGAAGCACAACAGCCTAATTCAAATACTGACTTTTACCAAATATTTCTCTTAACTTAGAGTCTCGGAGCGAGGAGGGGGGGGGGGGGGGCAGTTGACCCTTTGTTCCAACCCCTTCCGGGCACGCTACTGTGTGATGGGGATCTGAACCAACAAAACTCTGAAACAATATTCCGATTTCCTTGTCATCTGAGCTATTTGTCCATTGTCATATAAAAATTTCCTGAATCAGCTATGAAGGAACTCCCACAGACAGATGAAACGTTACTGCCATTATTAACGAAAAGGGGAACAAAACAAAACAAAATTTGTATCTAAATCTTAATTTATTTTTGTGTAGGATTTTTGGTGTTTTGTTTTGTTTCCTTTAACTTCTTCATAATCAAGACCTTACAACGCAACAAACAAGTTTGGTTTCCTCTAATAAGTGTGACCACCACACAATATTTGCAATTTCAATCCAAAGCTCGTAAAAAGTAATTTTCTAGTCAGCTCACATTGTGTTTCTCTTTAGGGTAGTTAAATTATTCGTCACTTTCATAAAAACTTAATTAATTCTCTAGCCTGCAAGGCTACTGTGTCCTGGCAATTTATTTAAAATCCAAAGGTTAGCCATGAATCAATACTTGACTCTTCTCCTTATTGCGTATTTCATTGAACCAAGTCAGGTGCAATAACTCGAAACTATTAAAAAACTATCGTATTTACGTTTTTGGCACAGTGCGGCTTAGCAATAGTTTGCTGTTGCAGCATGAACGTGAAAGTTGCCTTACACAGCTTGTGCATCTTACCTACAGTCCACAATGAGCTGGTCAATCATGGCTACAAAAGCTATTGCCAAGTCGGGCATGGGTTTTCCTGATGATTTGTTGCTCTTCATTTTGGCCAGAGAACTGCTCTGTGGATAAAACAAAAACGGAAATTAACAACACTTCTTTAGGAGACATCAAAACGTAACTCTCTTATTACCCAACATAGAAAATAATCACAGGAAATAATCGCAAGTATTCACATATCTCCCTGTACATATAAAAACCTTACGGGCAACAGGTAGATAAGTAGATAGATAAATCGTCCTGCAATGCCTTTTCCACAAAAGATTTATCCTTCCAAAGCAATGTTGCAATTATTGCAAGTCCTACCGATGAAGTCACTCCCACGTTATGTACCAATGTTAATGACAAGATGTTTCCAGTGATTGAAAAATGTCACACGAGACTCACAAAAACGCACACTTTCACAACGACGATAGTCTACTAACTGCAAATTTTCAACTACTAACTGTAGTCGTCGTAATCAGGCACCTTAAAGGTAAGTTTGAACTCTGTTTACATTTCGTTTTTCAGTCCAATACACGAAAAAACGAAATGTAAACCGAGTTCAAACTTACCTTTAACGTTCCTGATGACGCTACAGTTAGTAGTTGAAAATTTGCAGTTAGTGGACTATCTTCGTTGTGAAAGCGTGCGTTTTTGTGAGTCTCGTGTGACATTTTTCAATCGTTCTAGTGTTTCACAGTAAGATGAATAACAGTGTTTTTACTGATGTTTCTAGTATGCGAATATATGAAATAACAGGTCATTCTGCATTTATTTTTTTCTGAGGCACTAGACTCGAACACCAACAATGGCTTTGTGAAAGAGTCCTTTGGCAACAGGTGTCATCTTAGAGCTTGACATGACGACTTTCAATTGCAAAAACTTTAAAGTACTTCTTTAGAAGAGAACGGACACCTTTAGATTTTTGTGATGCTAGATGCCACTAAACAGCAACAAAAATGGGTCGATATACTTCCCTCCACCCCTCTCCCCCCATTCACACACTTTTCATACCCATTTCTGGACAAAATATCTACTTTAAAAAAGCGAAATCTACTCCTTTGCTTAAAATTATCCTTTTTTCCTGATAAAACAAAAAGTGATAAAAAATTTTGAATGCTAAAAGCCTTTAGTATACTTTAAATTGAACGGGGTAAGGTCAGAAGCGTGCACTGACATCTGAGAGGGCAGGGGCAACTTTCAGTAGACGGGCTTGCTTAGGTTTTTTTTTCTGGAGACCTTTATTTTTTTAAGCTTGTCACTCTCTGTTTTCGTTCTCAGTTTTAGTTAATTTGAAGGTATAATGTGCTCTGAGATGTAGCAAAAGCACCAGATGAAGAATAATTTTGGTAGGTAATTCAAATTTGAAATTCTTACGATCACAGTCACATGAGCTCAAGGCATCACAGAGCTCTTCTCTTCCTAATGGGTGGGAGGAGAGGAGGCGCAGGGGAAGGCATTGCCCCTGCCCTTTTTTGCCCTATTTTACTTTCTGCACTGATAAATGTCGGCGTTGGAGCGAGGAGAAAGGGCCTAGAGGCCTACAGGGGGCAAAAAGAAGGCGAGGAAGGCGAAGAAAGGGGCAAAGATTTTCAGGAGCAAAGAAGTTCTCAGGCTTAAAGATTCTACCGATCACCATCTTTCCTCCATTGTATCGTTAACCTGTGAGCTCACTACATGGCTCCAAAGGATCTACTAGTTTTCCTCATGCTAATTTGGTAATTTTGTAAGTTTGGTACATATTTGGTTCTTTGAAAACTTCTCTTTGTGTTTTCTTTCGCTTATAACAAGATTGAATGGTGGATGTAGCTGCAGCAGAATGAAACAATTCCCAATGGGTGAACAGCCCTCTTTAAGGTAGAAAAGACCTTTTAAAACTAAAATTTTTAATTTTAAAATTAAAATAGTAGCCACTTTTTAGTTTTTCATTACGTAATGTTAAATTTTCTGACCAAGTTTGTTGCTGCATTTTCCAGCATGTTGACTGCTTCCAGGCGGAATGCTATGTCTTCCCACTGACACTGCACGCTAACTGAAGGCTTGTTCTCCATCCACGGAAGAAAATAGTACTGGCATCCATCGAAGACGGCGTTGGTGGGCTGAGTATTAGAAGGGCTGGGAATGGATGTGTTTTCAAATTTGTTCCCGAAGTTTCCTGCAAATACAGTAAGTACATTTTTATTTTCAATTTTGGCAACACAGTGTGTTTACAAAGTAAAGAAACCCCTCACCATCTGCACATGGAATAAATTTAAACGACTAATTCTACAGCAGCGTTCAAAATGGAAAGAAAATTGAAAGAACCAGGTACTGTACAATATGCAGGCTTTGGTAACATAGCCTTTTCAACACTAGGTGGAAGAGGCGACCCTATTTGCTCTAATTGTCCATGACTTTACTGTTGGCGGCAGTAATGGCTGATTCAATTCGGGCAACGTGTGGAGAAAAACATGTTCTGGTTCTCACAAACACCTCACCGACAAACAATACAAAATAAGGGTAACTAACTGACACTGATCAACAGAAACTGGAAATAATAACCAACAATGATGCCTTTGCTGTAAAGAGTGTTTCACATGAGGTTAATTTTTTTCCTTCTTGCACTTGATTCCTTCTTAATTTTAATCCTGACAGCTTGCTGTTAGTTGTCGCAAAGGGATTAAATCGGAAAGTAATGAAGAATACCTTGTTAAAACTGCACACTCCTGTAATAATTGTTCAGGAAGCTATGCAGCTTTCAGTCCTTATCCAGGTGTTTAAAAAAGAAGTAGTTCAAGTCCACTATCCTATATCAATGCAATAGAAAACAAAATCTAAACTGAAGATAACACGCATGAACTGAAAAGAAACTCTTTTTCTGGGCTTCACTAGTTTTGTTTAGGATTGAAGCAGCTAAACTATTCGCTAAATTTTCAGTTTTCGTGAGCAAGTGTGTGCTCTACCAATTTTTTTTTAAGATTTAAGTTTGGGTTTGGGTAAATAAATTGAAAATGACTCGTACAGATGTGAAATTAGAACCATCTACACGCTCTGGAAAACACAATTAAAGTGATGTATTGAAATGCCAAAGTCGGTTTACTATCGAACCCAGTATTGGTCCCGATATCTGATACCAATTTGAACAGCCTTACCATTAAGGTTCGAACCGGTTCATTTAAACGAGCATTGATTTGCATTAAGTGACTTAGTGCTCAACGACATTCACGGAAAAGAAAAAGACCCTTTATCATCAAGGCTATCGAAAGGCTTATTCATACGTCACAATTACTTACCGATGCTAACTTCAAATTCAATCGGCATGTTCACTTCTTGAATCATAGATGCATCCACAAAAACAGCATTTAAGAGAAATCGTCTCCTTCTTCCAAATGCCTACAACACACCCACACATTCTGTAAATACTTGGAGCTATATACCGAGCATATAAAGCATCAAAAATAAATTGTAGTCCAAAATATTTACTTCGACTTTCCAGCAGTCAACTTCATCTAAAATGGAAGCTGGCATACTCGGGAAGTTCCCCAAGTCTGTTCTTAGTGAGACGAACATGCGTCCACGATAAGCACAACCTTCTACCTAAAACAAAAACAAGCCATGGTTTATACATACTTCTACTGTCGTTAGAAAACCAAATACATGTTTACTATTAGTTATTGATCATGACTAGTAGATGCTCAAGGACAAAAAAACATTTAAAAGGATATTTAAAAGAACCAATAAAATAATAACAATAGTCATAAAAAAGAACTTTCCTAAATCAAGTTTCTACAAATTCTTTTTGCACGAATGAATGAATTAACAATTATATCTTTTCACATCGCGAAAGACCTACCTTTTTACTGTTTCCATTAATTTGCATTTGACGAGTCAAGGTTGGCAACCTTTTTCAACGGTGGACAAGGTGCCGTACCCTTAAGCAGGTATTACATGTAGTTGCTACTATGGAAATTTTTCTTATAAGACGAACTTAAAACAAACAATTTGCGTAGGTATTCGTTTCATTCGTGAATCCAGTTGTTTATTAAGGATGTGCTGTTCGTGGTTCATTCAATGCATACTACGTATCTTACCAAGGCGCTGCTTCGGCTGGACACAACTTATTAGTTCAAGCCTTATGGGCTAAAACAAAGGGGTCAGAAAATACAAACGGCCTGTGATATGCCCGTGATATGGCCGTGATATGACCGTGATATGCCGTGATATGCCCGTGATGTGCCTGTGCAAACGGCCCACGAAATACAAACGGCCCGTGGTATGAGGCAGGGGTTGCTCACACCCAAACCTCCCTGCTCCATCCCCCCCCCCCCCCACCACACCCCCTTAGCACCAGCCCTGTAGCCTAGTCAATGGCTGATATTTGGGAGATTATTTTAAATGTAATTAAAATGTGATTGTAAGGTACAGCATGAAAGTACCATTACTTCAACTATCACCGTAACTGTCATTTAGTACCTTGCCAGCGCTCATCTCTTCTTGATAATCATATCCCATAGTTTTGTATTCTCTCGGCGCTCCATAGAAATTGACGAAGCAAGGCCCGAAAGTAGGAAGAAAGCCTGAAAATAGTTATTAGAAAATTGACCTCAGTTTGTACATGAATCACACAGGTAGCAATCCGGTATAAATATCTCACCATTTTCTCCGGCTGCGGATATTTGTGTTACTGGAATGTACGCAGTTGCAATGACATCATCATCTGTAAGCCGATCCCTGTAAATCAGAATTCTTGTATTAATATCCCTAGCCTTACTATTTGAACTTCCTTACGTGAAGTAATGGCCCTTGCAATTTTTAATAGCAAATTCTGAATGAAATCAGAAGCGTATAAAGAGTTCGGTAAGATAGAGGATTGAGAAAGAGCCACAGAAAAGGCAGTATTAAATCACAGCCAGTACAGTTATAATCAACATTCATCTATTCCCTAGAGTCAAACCAGTTTCAGATCCTTCTTATACACAACAAACGATTTGTTGACTTGGCTGCATTGCCAAGAAAACAAACCTTTTTTAAAAACCCTTATAAGATGGATGCATTTTTGTAGTATGGAAATTCGCTGAGTGGGTCTCTGTTCCCGTTCAACGAAAAGAATCCTAAAAGAAGAATCCTGGGTAAGAATCCTAAAAATCTACCGCAGCATTGGACGGAAACGACGACCCACTCAAATAATTTTCGTACTACAAAAATGTATCCACCTTACAAAGAATTTTTAGAAGGGTTTATTTTCGTGGCAATACAGCCGCGTCAACAAATCATTTGATGTGCATAGGAGGGTCTGAAGCGGGTTTGAGTCCGGGTACTAGCCAAATTTTTATCTTACACTACCCACTGATTGCCTTACTTACCAATCCAGAAGTACCAATTTCAAATTATTGCACATGGAGGGAAACTGAATGAAAAAAGGAAAAACTATGTCACTAAACGCAAGTTTAAAATGATTTTAAGGCATTTCAGTGTTTGTAGGCGCCATACCATGAATCCGAGATTCAGTTTTTGCTGCCAGTCTGGGTGGTCATTGTTGTACAGGATCCGGGTTTGGATCTAATGATAGAAGAGTCACTAATTATTTTACCACACGGTAACATTTATGGTCATTTATGCAAGTAGCTGTGTATCTTGTACCTCTTTTCCAGCGTAAGCAAATATACAATACGGATCCACTAGCTCTTTGTACACTTTTCCAACATCCAAGATTTTTTTAACTTCTTGAACGAATCCGGAATCCACTGACAAAAAACAAAAAAAAACAAAAAAAATACAAGAAAAGTTAACAAACCTTTAGGATAGAAAGAACAAAAGCAGTAAACAATAGTTACCGACCAATGAGCAAACTTGTTCAAAAAAGTGACTCAGGCGTAAGTTTTATTAGAAACCAAAAACATACTCGTTTGATGCTTATGGTAAGGTTTAACTGATCCGAAGTCAAAACAGCAAAGGAACACAACCAGACTTTACTGTAAGGCTTCAAATAGTAGGGTCTTGCTGTATTGTTTAGTTCACGTGAAACCTTACTGCTTCACTCAAATGATTTTACAGTTTTTTTTTTTACTTTTGCACGCGATAATGATTGGAGCATTCTATTTGGCTAAACGACATCAACGGAAACCGTTTAAAAACTATTCATTTTAGGGGTAAATGATAAGTATATCAGTAGGGCGATGACCGGAAAGTGGACAACGCGACTGAAGAACACTGAAAAAATTTAGCCAAGATAGTAGTCAAGAGTGCAACCTTACAATGTTCTTTGTTTTGGCATGACAAGTTTTGAAATTTGGGATCTGGTTTTAATTGTATTTACGCGTATAACGATTGGATACAGCAGTAAGGTTCAGGCCTAAGTACTTTCTGGGTGCATTGATGAGCAAAACGTACGTGCTGGGTGCATTGATGAGCAAAACGTACTTGCTGAGTGCATTGATGAGCAAAACGTACTAGCTGAGTGCATTGATGAGCAAAACGTACTTGCTGGGTGCATTGATGAGCAAA